>CAJVPQ010002525.1:0-13557 GCA_910591825.1 Funneliformis caledonium
CCTATCACATGACATTACAATTTTAGAGGCAATTGGCCTCTCGCGTTAGTTTTTCTTTTCTCTTTTATTATTTTACTCATTAATAAACATATTATTTACCAATATAACTTACTTGCAATCCGTTGAATCACTGCCTGGCGCAACTGTATGAATACTTTTGATAACTAGTCTGACATAAAAACTTGTAAACCATTAAAAGAATTATTGTTCAATTAAAAAGAGTCAACCCTCTGACACTGCGTCTAACAGTTGCAACCTGAAAAGTTTGCACGTTAACAGTACCATTCAAGCTGGTCTTATTATTAGCAATAGTATTCTTTCAAATAAGGTATTAAAGTTTACTTATCTGTGTAATGAAGATAAGTTTAAGGGGTCACATAGATTGGTAGATAATTTTAAGAAATATCACAATTTAAAGTAATATAATATTTATAGAGAAGTGGTAAGTGCGTAATTCAAAATCTTGAAAATATATGTGAAAGATTACATCAAGTTCTAAAAAATTATGACCCAATAATATTTTTAATTGTGATAAGACAAGTCTATTTTGAAAGATGCAACTGAATTATATGATAACTAATAATCCAATTTTAGGTAGAAAATAGTCAAAAGATTATGTAATAATATTGCTTATATGCAATGTAACCAGATGTGAAAAATTGCAATCTTTATTTATTCATAAATATGAAAATCTACAGGCTCTTAAAAATAATGATAAAAAATCCCTTACATTTGATTATTATTAGAACCCTAAAAGTTGGATACAAGTATCCATATAGAATGAATATCTCAAAAAACTTGATTTCCAAATAAAAAGATAAGGTCAAAATATTCTTCTTTTAATTGATAATATATCAACACAAAACTATATATCTTATAAATATTACCATCAAATTTCTTCCTTTAAATACCATCACTTACTTGCAACCTTGTGATCAAGGGATTATAAATAGTTTTAAAGTAAGTATAATTATATTTAATTTATAAAATTAAAAGTTTACGTTTATTTACATAATTTTATTTTTTAGGTAAATATCAAAAGTTATTTTTACATAATCGAATTAAGGCTTTTGATAAATATAATAAATACAGTATTAAGTTCATTAATATTGATATTAAAAAATACATTAAGTATATTTCATATATATAGAATAATATTATATAAAATATGATTAATAATTGTTGGTTAAATATTAACATTTTACCTAATGATGATATTGATAGTAAAATTAATATGAATGCCAATAAATAAGTTTATTATATGCATTTACAAAAATTGGATGAAATTCAAGAATTAATTGATAATTTTAATATTGAAGATCCTTTTAAAGCTAATGAATTTGTTCAATATGATAATGATAAAATTATAACGGAAATTTTGTCTAATGAAGAAATTTTAAAAGTGATTCTTTCTACTAATCAAGAAATAGAAATAGAAGAACCTTCAGATCCTTTATCCTTCGTGACTCATAATAAAGCTATTGAATATTACGAAAAAACAATTTTGTATCTAAAACAGTAAGAGGATTGTTTGATATGAAAAAAAGAAGAATTGAAACTCATTAAAAAATTAAAGGAAATCTTGAAACAACAGTTTATTTTTGTAAGGCAAATAAATCTTGATAATTTTATTAATAGTAATTAAGCAAAAATATTAATTATGGCGTGTTTAGATTTAGTTTTATTTTCTTTTTGTAATACATTTAATAATATATCGCATGTGATTTTTTTTTGAAATATAAATGCCTAATATTATATTATAATAAATATAATTTCTAAATTTTTAGTATAATAAATATTTAATATGATATAATGTAAAAAAAATTGGTAATATTATAATGAATAATTTGATATAATATACTGAATAATTCATTATCATATTACTAAATTATTTATAATGAAGGCCCAATTGGTCTGAATGCCTACTTCATTATAAAGAGGATTGACTGTATAATATACAATTATAATATGATGCTTAAATTATTATTTTGAGTTTTTGTTTTTAATACAAATCAGAATTTCAATCAAGATTGTATTATTTCAATTATGAGTAAAGAATTTTATAAGATATCAAATCAAATAGATAAATTTATTTATAAAGAAAAGTATTTTTACCATCATATAATTTTTTATCTTTTGAATCTTAAATCCACTTAATTTTACTCCTTTAAATCTTTTTTAAATTAAACATAAAATGATCACAAGAATAATTTAGGAAGATAACAAAATCAATTTATTAGTTGAGAAAAGAAGAAGGAGAAACGAAGAGTATCATATTAAGAATATAAGCAATAAAATAGGATTCTGGCAGAATGTAATCTGATGAATAAATTGAAATTATAATATGATATATTCAATTCACTAATGCAAGCTAAAATAAAAGAATTTAGTATATAATTATAATGTAAATAAATAAATAAATAATAATATAATGATAAATATAACTTAATAGTATAATTAATATCTTTTAGAACTTCTGCAATTATTGAAATGAAGCAAGAAGAGATGAAAGGTGAACCTATATGATAGAAAAATTATACGATCTCTTCAAAACTTGATTTTGAAATAGGTCAAGTAATAATTAAAACATTTAAATAATTTTTTAGATTTATATTAAAATATTTACTTTTTTAAAATTGAGATATATTTGAAGGAGAAATTGTAATTTGTCTATTATAAAGCAAATCTAAAATACAAGGTAAAATAATAATATGCTTGCAAAGCAATAATTATTAAAAAAATTTTCATTTTGTTTTAATTTTTTAAAAAATTTTAATTTTTTTTGTTTTGTTCATTTAATTTTATTTTTCATTTAATTATATTTTTCTAATTTCATTTCGTCTCATTTTTCTAATTTTGTTTTATAGTTTCTTTTTATTTATTTAATTTTATTTATTTTATTTTATTTTGATTTATAATTTTATTTTGTTTTCTTAATTTCGTTTTTTATCTCATTTAGTTTTCTTAATTTCATTTTTTCTTCTTTTTCCTTTCAATTGATTCTTTTTTTATATTTTGATTATTTTTTTTCTTATTTCCATCTTTTTTTTTAATTTTTAAATTTTTTTATTTTCTCCTATTTTTTTATTTTTTTTTTTATTTTTTCTATTATTTTTCACCTCCAATCTTCTTTTATTTCTTTTATTCTATTTTTTTATTTTTCGTTTTCATTTTAATTCCCCCTTTTTTTATTTTTATTTTTTTTATTTTTCTATTATTTTTCCCTTCTAATCTTTTATATTTTTTTTTATTTTTAATTTTCATTTTAATTTCTCCTCCTTCCATTTAATTTTTTTTTCTTTATTATTTTCGTTTTAATTTATTCCTTCTCCCCTTATTTTTTTTTTTATTTTTTTTTATTTTATTTTTTATTTTTATTTTTATTTTAATTTCTTTTTTCTCCCTTCTCCTATTTATTTTTTTTATTGTTTTTATTTTTCTTTTTTATTTTCGTTATTAATTCCTTCATCTTTTTTATCTTTTTTAATTTTTTTGTTTTTGTTTTTAATTTCTCCAATTTTTTTTATTTTTATTTATAATTTCTTCTTTTCTACTTGTCTTTTTTTTCTTTTTTCTTTTTTTTATGATTTCTCCCCTCAGTTTTTTTTTATTTTTTTTTATTATTCCTTCTATTTTTTATTTTATTTTTTTTGTTTTCATTTTTAATTTCTTCTTCCTTATTTATCTTTTTTTCTTTTATTTATTTTTATTATATCCTTCTCATCTTCATTTTTTCATTTTTTCATTTAATTTTTTAATTGAAATTTTTTTTATTATAATATTTTATTTTTGTTTTAATTATTAACTTTTTTTTAAATTTATACGTTAATTTAAATATGACTCAAAATTTGATTTAAATTGGACTTATCTTAAATAAATTCAAATCAAAATCGAGTCAAGTCAAATTAAGTCAAGTTTAAACTTTATATAACTCAAATCAAGTCAAGTTGAAAAATTTTATAAAATAAATTTGACTCAATTTAACTCAAAAAAATAAGTTGAATAGAGTTAATCTTTAAATTTGATTTGACTCAACTTATTCAGAATTCTAACGATTAACAGATTGCATATTAAAATAAAATGATTAGAATTTACAAAATAATTTTAGAAAAATTATATCATAGTTAGAGCTTCGAATCAGGTTAGGTCGACCTGTTTACCTGACCTGACCTGACCTGAAAATCCAGGTCAGATCAGTAGGTTTTCAGATTAATATCAGGTCAGGTCAATAGGTTAACCTGATCTGACCTGACAAAATTCAGGTTAACCAATCAACGTTCTTGAATGATATTTTATCGTTCAATTAGAATAATTCATTATCATTCTTGAACGATAGTTTTATCATTTGAGAACAATGTTTTTATCATCTGAAAATGATATTTTTATTATCTGAGAACGTTAGTTTTATCATTCAATTAAAATGATTCATTATCGTCTGAGAATAATAGTTTTATCATCTGAAAACGATGATTTTATCATTCATAAACGATGTTTTTATTGTTTGAGAACAATGTTTTATTGTTCAATTAGAACAATTTGTTATCTTTTGAGAACGATGGTTATATCGTTCTTGGCAATAATATAATTATTCGAGAACAATGATTTTATCATTCGAGAATGATGATTTATCATTTGAGAACAATGATTTTATCATTTGAGAATGATGATTTTATCATTTAAAAATAATGTTTTATAATAATTTGATCAGGTCGGGTCAGGTTAGGTCAGGTCAAATGAAAATTTAAATCAGGTCAGATTTTTGTTTGACCTGATCTGATTCTCTCAGTTCAGGTAACTTGATTGACCTGACCTGAACTGACCTGTTTAGAGCTCTAATCATAGTAAAATTATATTTGTATAATAAAATCAGTAATTATCTACTATAATGAATAATTATTAATATTATAACGAATTATTTGTTATACATATTGAATAATTTGTTATAATATTAATGAAAATTCTTATAATGAAGGCCTGATTAGTTAGATCAGCTACTTCGTTATATTGAAGCATTATTGTAAATAAGTTATAGAATAGTCTCAAAAATTGTGATTATTCACTGTGATTAACTCTACTAATTTATTTTCGATTTCATCTAGTATATGTTCTTCTTTATACTATAAAACTCATAATCTTTTTTAACAATATGACCTCAAATGAGCATAAACTTTTTCAAAATATTTTTGCAATCAATGCCATTTTTATCTGTAGAAGAATAGCAACTATGTATTGAAGAAAATGAAAAGCAAAAGATAACAAAAATGATAAACATATAGAGCAAAAAAAAGAAAAACTAAAATAATAGTAAATTGAATATTATCAATCAAAATATATCTAAATCATTTATAGAAAACAATATCAAAGAGATAGCTTAGATGGTAAGATATACTTATAATACTGTTGTTAAATAGAATAAATATCATATAAAACCTTAAATACTTAATGAATAACTTAAATTATATAGATGTAAAAGAAGGAAAAAGATCCTAATAAAAGAAAGACAAAAAATTACAGAAATCATATATATAAAAAGAATATAAATTTCTTCAAACATTTGTATGGTTAAGATTACATTTCAGAGGTCTATATGATAAGTATCTGCAAATATAATTGATGAAACTATTGATGAAACTTTGATAGTTAGAAAAAAAAAAATTTGAAAGTTGCTAAAAAAATCATTATTATTATTTAGATCTAAGAAAGATTTATATTAAACAATGACTATTTATGCATAAAATTTTTTAAAAAGAAATGAAACTATTTTTATGTTAAGCATTTTTATAATTCTTCAATTTTATCAGCAAAATAATATAAAACTAATAAATTAAAAGATGGAAAACGTGATTTACGTCTATTTCATTTTGAAATACAGAAAAAGTGTAATAAATGATCATTACAAAAAATAGATTGTGATTGTAAATTTACACATATATAAAGGACAAATGATTGGATATTTCTTTAGGTATATGAAAGTTTATGTTATTTCAATTGACCTAGGAGTTTATATTCCATTCGCATAGGATTTCTCAACAAAAGATGCAGATAAAATAAAAGAAAATGATATAGTGTATCTTCTATTTATGTAAACATATGGATGATCTCATATCAAAAATAACAAACTGATATTTTCAACCTTAAAAAGTAAGCATTACATGTTAGCAATACTATCTTTTATATGCAAAAAAAAAGATCAAACAATTTCAAAATGAGATTCATTGAAAAACAATCAAGTTCTTAACTGATGAATTTGATGTAATTATTATTTCCCTTTTGAGGTTTCAAATATAATAAACAGGAAAAACATGAAAAATAAGAAAGAAAACAGTTAGAAAGATGCTTTGTTGATCTCATTACAAGTTTCAATAATGGTTGATTTCAAATACATATAAATGCAAAAATTGCAATATAAATATAGATAGAGATATTCCTTCGGGCTTTGCTTGATGGAGCCTTGATTCTCTCCGGGATCCGAGGTCACTAAAATTGACACATTGTGACTGCAAATTTTCATAATGCATGGAATATATTGTCCGGAAGGACAAAAAAAAAAAAAATTTAATGAATTTATGCTTTTTATTTTTGGATTTGTACCTAATTCTTTTATAGAATCTTTCGAATCATTGAAAAAAAAAAAAAATGGAATTGACCCAAATGCAAAAATAATACTTGGGCAATTTTGGTGTCAAAATTCAAATGATATGTAAACGTCTGGTTTTTATTGCAACATGCTCTAGATAAAAAAAAAAAAAAATAAATTATAAATGACTTGTCAACACTGATATTTTTAAAACTATAGCGCTTCAATCAAAATTAGGATTTCAATTATATAAAATTTTCTCTTAACTACATAGATTTTGCACAATATTATCATTAATCTCTTAAATAGGTTAATCGGTTCCAAAATCATTAACAAAACTTGACATCCTTCGTTCAGGTAACATCATGAGATTTGGAGGGTCCTGTAAATCATCATTGTCAAACGAATTTGGATGATGCATTACTGAAAGATGTCGTAATACATCTTTCTTTGTAATTAATCCCAAAAGTTGCCCATTCTTTGTAACTAGGACGTATCGTAGCCCCTTATAATAAATAAACGTGTTATATAAATGTTAATAATATTCTTAAATTATATTATAATAATAAATAAATTAACCTTACCATCTTCCTAAATAGCTCAATTATCATTTCCATTGGAAATTTATGTGACACGGTTATTGGTGTCTGTCAAAAAAAGAAAATAATGAATAAAATAACTTGTTATATAACCTTACAAAAAGTTAAAATAACAAAAGGTTACTTGATCCATCCATGGTTGGAAATCAATAAAAGGTGATGAATCAAGAGCAGAAAGGTTGCTAGAAAAGTAACAGGAACTAGACGATGTAATTCCTTGTTTTCCACTTGCTTTTTCTAAAATGAACGCGAAAAAAACACAGTTACAATAAATTTCTCTACGAACAATTAATTTTTATACAGCTATCTTAAATTCATACCAATTGCATATTTCAACTCTGAACGTGAAATATAACCATTAAGTAGCATATTCTTTGCGTTATTAACTACAGGAAAGCCTTTATAATCTGTATCACGCAATAGCTGCTCTATGTAATTTTCGGAAGAAATATATGAACAAAGAATAAAAAAATAATTTTAAACAAAATAAATTCAAGATAAAATCAACATACTTAAGCTATCCAGTGTATTATGACCCGTTGTGTCTATTACCACCAATTCTTCAACACAAGTCATGACTTGAGAAGCCGATGTATTATATACATACTCCTCTTTAGTATCCAAGAAAGGATACTCATTTATACGTATCCAACCATCATAGATACCTTCTTTATCAAAGGCGTCACCAACCCACTTGCTAATCATGACTATATATAAAAATTTCTTTGAGATATACCAATCATATTTAATAAAGTAATAACTATTTCCATACCTGTGATCATAATGGGTAGTACGTAAGTTAATGCACCAGTTAGTTCAAACATGATTACAACTAGCGATACTGATTATTATTAAATGTAATTGATTATGTCAGGTTATTTCATTTTCAAAGTAAATTTGGATATTTTGAGTTGAACATTGAATAATTCTAACCGGTCATTCGCGTAATTCCTCCAAAAGTTGCGGCAGCACCAACCATGGCATACATTCCTGGGGTAATACATTGACCATCAGGTGCACATGAAGCGAAAAGCCAAAAATCGGGGTGATTACTTGATTCAAAAAAAAATACAATAAAAATTAGTCAAAGTTAAATGATTAACGATCAAATTCAAAAAAAATTATTACAGTTGCCAAGCATGTACTGCTAATCCTACGGCTCTTCCAAAGCATGCACCTATTGCCATAGATGGTAACCATACACCAGCAGGAACTTTTAATCCAAATGTAATCGCGGTAAGAACAAATTTTAATACAGAAGCAATTAATAACAACAATGTCGGCTTCCAATGGTTTACATGACTGTTAAGTAAATGAATAGAGAATATTGGTTAAAGTCTCATTATAAACAAGAATACAAATGATTGATTCTTTATAAACTTACTTGCAGAGATTATGGTAATCTCCTCCAACGCACTCACGAAATAAATTAGCAACCAGCTCGGATGGATTAACTCTCATGAATATATTTAAATAACTCACTATTGAAGTAAGTACGGAAACAATGACAACTTCATAAACACTAAAGAAACGCAGCCATGAATTTTGACGAAAAGCTGCGATTTTAAGGTTCATTCTTATAAATAATGCACCATATAATCCCTATAGACAATATGATAATTAGCAATATTACAATGACAATATTTATAAGTAATTTAAATCATACGCACTCCAATAACACCCAATAAGGCAAAAAATAAAAGTTCAAATGCATGCCAGTCCCTATCATAAACAACCTGGAAGAGTACCAACTTTCCTGTCCTAAACGGATTCATGAACTACATAAAGGGACGAAAATCAAGATGATATAGTAATGCAAGATTATTTTTTTTAAAAAAAAAATTATATATATAATAAGGATAAAATATCATACCGCAAGAGATACGGCAGCAACCATAGCGCAAAAGAAACTTCTCCACATAGTTCTAAATGGGAAATAATATGATACTTCCTAAATAACATGCACGTTAATTACAATTTAGGGAAAATTTATCATAAAAGTATTATATCAAGTTTCTCAGATACCTCTAAACTAAACAAAACGCCACCAATCGGTGCACCAAATGCCACTGAAACACCGGCTGCGGCAGCTGCTGATAACACCTCGCGTTTCTTTGCTAAATGGGATGTGAAGATTTTTTTTTTTTAAAAAAAAAAAATGAATAATAGAACATTTCATTTTAGTTAAAATGTTGAATCTTGAATCTTTACCTTCATTATATCTAAACTTTGGGAACACTCGCGGAATTATATTACCACAGCAACAAGCCAAATGAATTAAAGGGCCTTCTTTACCTAGACAAAGACTAGACGCTACAACAAGGCTCTAATAGTAAATTTACATAAACATTAATATCAATTTCGTAACTCGTAATTATAATTTAAAATTTACAATAAAATATTAACCACTCCAATGCTTTTAATGATTAAAGTCCACCATCCTAAAAATTTTCGAATAACAAAACCTCCGAGGATAGTTTTTACTTCTGGTATACCACTACCAGCTGAGTATGGCGAATACGATTTAACCAAATAAGCAGCTATTGTGGCAAATAATGTCTAAAAGCAAATCAAATAAAAATCATAAATAAAATTATTAAATCAAATATATGATATATATATATATATTTTATTTTGTTAAGTTAAACTTACTGAAAATATTATATAGAATAAATAATTCGTCCAAAATTCAGCAGCCTCAGACCTCGCTTGAAGAGCGGTATTCCACGTTATCCATTCCCTGCATTCAATTTGTTCATCTACATTGAAATTCATCAAATTTCTTTTATATATATTAAATATAATATATATATAACAAAGAATTTGAATCATGTACCATCATAACCCAGACAACAAAATCTTCTATTTAGGTAGAACGCAGTTTCACAATATCCTTCTTTCAAATCACTAAGCCAATCTGATGTTATGTCAATAATTGCAGCTAGGATTCCAGACGCAACACCTTAACCAATAGAACAAATAATATTAAAAGTCGGTTTAACGGTAAAATCGCATTAACGGAATTGATAAAAAAAACGTACCAACAGCCAAGACGACTATCCATCCTTCCATTGCGTCAAACAAAATGTTCAATTTTCCTCGTAAGCCTTTTTGCTGGTGTAACCTTCTCTGTCGCGCGCGTTCTTTTGCAAAATCATGTATCCAATCTTCGATATAAACGAAATTATAGTATAGAATATGAATAGAATGTTATCTATCAATATTTTATTTCTGTAGTAATAATATCAAGAAGGACTTTATGAATTCACCTAAAGTTATACATCACGGACCTATTGTCGTAAAGTCATCGTATGCAACTCTTCTACCAGTACCCTCCATTATCCAATCTTCTACATCACCATCAAATTCTTCGTCGTTATGTTTTTTGAGACTTGTAGAAACATATCCACTCTCAGAATTCGACATTTTTTTCTGTGCATCAGATCGAGAAAATAATCGACTACCAGCTGATCGAGTCGGATGTTTACGTTTAAAAGTAAAGTTGTCCATATCTGTCCTAGAATTCGGAAAAAATAAATGTCGTTTCATTAAAAGAAAACACGCAAAATAATGATCATTATTTATTTAATAAAAAATAAATAAATTTATTTCGAACAGTTAGTTTTTAAAGTAACTTACAATGTTGAATTTAAAGCTTCAGCGGCCGATAATGTAAGTTGATCAAACTTGGACATATCGCCCTCAAGAGCAAGAGAAGTCCTTCTTGACACGTCCCGAGAAGGGTCATTGCTAGTTACATCGATAGTTGAGTTATTATCGGTTTGGTCAACCGGTGTAGAATTACTTGATCTTACAGTAGTTTGAGTAGATTGCGAAGCGTCAAGTATAAAGTCCATTTTTGAATATTTTGAATGAATTTGGTAGTGATTTGATGAATCTCAACACGTGCTTGCTTTAATTTACATAAATTTCGAAAAAATAACTTTTGATAAAAATATAAATAAACCTATTCATAATGCGCGCAGTTCTCCAACGGGTTGTAAATGCAAGTGTAATAGGTAAATATTCAAATATTTGCACACATTTCCAATTGAAGAATTTCTTGAAAGCTTGATTTTTTTTTAATAACAAATTGCCTTTTAAATTATTAGTCGATAACACACAAGTATCTTCCATAAATAGAGGACTTTGCGTTCTTTTAGGTATAGCTTCTGATGATACCTTGGAAGATTTAGAATATATGATAAAGAAGATCCTAAAGGTACGCATGTTTGAAGATGAAAAAGGAGAGAAATTGTGGTCAAGAGGAGTCAAAGAAGCGGGCTTAGAAATCTTGTGTAGTAAGTGATATATTACTTTAATTTGAACTCATCAGTTCATCTCTTAATTCGATAATTAATTTATTCAAGTATCTCAATTCACGTTATATGGAAGTTTAACAAGAGGTAAGTCAATTTTGAACTTTAACTGCGGATCGTTCGAACTTTCATTAATGAATATATATCTATATGTTTAATTATTAGATAAACTCAGCTTTCATAATGCAATGAAATCTGATAAATCAAGAGAGATGTATTCAACTTTCATAAGTAGACTGAAACAAGAATATGATGAAGGCAGAATTAAAGGTAATTTTAATTTATGATAACTAAACTTGTCGTTTTATATTAATTATATTCGATTCTATATTGGTAGACGGAGTTTTTGGCGCAATGATGAATGTTAGTCTTGTCAATGAGGCAAGTATTTAAATTTTATAAATTATTTGATTCGAAAACTTATTAATTCTATTTGCTATCATTAGGGTCCGGTTACAATAGAATTGGATTCCCGCAAATTTACCTATGATAAATCCAATAAATAGGGTTACTCGCCAATAACATATTTTATTTATTATTTATTTAATCCATCCATAGTTGTTGATTAATCATAGAATGCATAAATTATTTTGTCATTATAAGATTGCACTGGTAAAATATTTTCATTTTGAACAAAAATCTATTAATTATAATATCCGGTGCAGTAATTTTTTAACAGTTTATAATAAAAGCATTATCGTTCGTTATCACCCGATTTTATAATAAAAAGTAGGGTAAAAGTCTCTTGTGTATTCATAACGATGAAAATTTTAACTATCATTGTGGCTAAAAATCATTCTAAAGTTTAAACAAATTATCTTCGGAATTAAATTTTTTAATTATTCGAAAGGTTTCTCCCTAATAAGTTATCAAAAAAATGTATTTACAGTATGTAATAATAAACTAACAATATCAAAAATTGGAACAAGACACTTTGTACTTTGTCTTCGCAGGAATATCAAAAATTTTCACAAAATTATATAACTTTATCTGGATAATTTGTAATACTTCCTCATGTAAGTGAAATATTGATTGAACGATGTTAATGAACGAATTGTCACTTGTCGAGCATCTCCTAAACGATTAGTAAAGAAATTTTCATTTGTATACCTAATACGTTGGATTAATTTCTTACTGGTTCGTTGATATATCCCCTTAATTAGGTTCACAGGAAATATATCGAACTAAGAAGTGCTCGCGGTGTGAGTGAAATTAAAATTGTTTATGGTTCTTTACTAAATTAGTTATATTTTAAAACCTTTTACACCTTTTTATTTAATTTACTCGTAAAATAATCATATGTTAATAGAAGAAAGAGTGATAGTAGTTTACCTTTTTTCCTTTTAATCTATCATTATAACTGTATACTAATAGTTTGTCTATCTCATCATCAAAGGCGCCCTTATTTTATCTATAATTATGATATAAAATACAATAAATCGTACTTTAAGATATACGTATTATATTAATTTGTTATTAATCTTTAGATTTATTATTCTATTTTATAATCTTGTAAATATTGAATACAGATTTACTATAATTATTGTTAAATGTATTATTCAAAATGTATTAATTGTACTAGATTTCTAACTCTCTCTAAATGTATCCCCCCTTAGGACCATAGTGAAAAATTTAAAAAATATGCATTTAAAGAGAGTATGCATTTAAAGAAAAATTTCTATTTATTTCTATATACTTAAAACTGAACAAAAGCATATATTTAGAGAGAAAATTTATAATGTATGCATTTAAAGAGAATGCATTTAAAGAGAGTTAATTATATAATTATCATAATTATTATGTATATTAAATGAATTGTTTAAATATATTATAATAATTTTCTTTGCATATTTTCTATATATTTAAAACATTTTTTATTCTTTGCAACTTATTGATTTCAATATTATAATTATATCAAAATAGCTTTTGTTCAAACAATTTAATTTTTTGAAAATTATTATTTATTGCTATAGCAATATATCACTAATCCTTATATATCATATGATTATAATATTTATCATATTATTAACTGATTTAACGCGTGATTATTTATTTAAATTAT
>CAJVPQ010002526.1:0-13550 GCA_910591825.1 Funneliformis caledonium
ATTACATAGTATTTCCATTTTTATAAATAATTTATCCATTTTTATATATAATTTATCTATTTTTAGTAATTATTTATACACATTTTATGTTGTGTAATATGTACACAAAAAAATTTAATGTGCACGCATATTGTATACATGAATTTTACACACTGCATAAATTCATTATTATATTATTCTAAAGAAGTATGTTCAATAGAAAGAAAAATTTTTCTTAATTGTTATTATTATTAAAGTTAAATATTATAGATAAAAGTTTATTAAACAATTTTGAAATTAATTATCATACTGCATTTTATATTAAAAATAAACTTAAATTTAGGAGTTAAAAAATAAGATAATTTTATGTTAATCTGTAATTTTCTTAAAAAAATAAGAATTTCTCAAATGTATATTTTGCTAATTCATGACTTATATAATAAAATATTTATTACTGATTTGTGTAAATTTGAAAATCCTTCTATTTTACTTATAATTTGATCTAAATTATAAGGAATTTAAAACTTATTCATCTTTTTCTAAATCTTATTTAGAAAATTTAATATCAAAATTCTTTATTAATTCAAATTTATTTTACTATTTATTATGCAATATTTTAAATAAAGTAATATATTAGTTTGATTATAATATATTTTATAGAATCAAAATATGATAAACATAATAATTCAAATCATCTTATATTATTTTACTTTATAAATTATTTTCTAAAATGTTAAAATTGCAGTATTTTTAAAGTATTTGATAATATTCAATTAAATCTTGCATAAAGAATCAATCGTTGATATTATTCATTCTGATAAAATTATACTGATAATTTTTATAATTTACCTTCTTTTCCCATCTATGATATGATACTAAGGCTGAAATATATTTACATATTTTTCTAATGACCAATACATTACATGAAACAAGAATTTAAATTACAAAAATTTTCTTTTCTTTAGAATATTCATATATTTTATTTATAGTTAATCCATTTTAAAAAGATTCCAATTTATTTATAAATTAGCATTAAATAGTAATTTGATTTATATAAACTGACTTTGCTTAATCTAGATAAAAAATCAAGGATCAATAAATTTTTACATTTAAAACAGATATTATATGATAAATTATATATAATAGTATATATTACTCTAATACGGTGTGTAAAATTCACATGTATAATGTGCACATATGCATATTAAATTTTTTTGTGTATTATATTACATAGCATAAAATATGCACTAATAATTATTAAAAATAGATAAATTATATATTAAAAATGGATAAATTATTTATAAAAATAAAATACTATGTAATACATGCATTAATTTTCTATTTTTAGTACAACTTGTGTATATGACTTTTGGTTTAAATTTTATACACTACTCTATTACTATAAATAATACCACTATATAGATGTAACTAATCATGATTTAGTATTAATTCAAGATAAAAATTGGCTCTTCATCTTTAAAAAAATTTGCCAAATCTTTTACATAAGGTTCTTTAATGTTTGTTATACTTTACCATTATATATTTCAATTATAATAAATATTATTGAAATACTGTTAATTTATCTATTATCTTAAGCTATTTTTAAAATTGAGTTAATGATATATAGCAATGAGTTATTATTATGTTCTAAAAAATGAAAAGATTAAATTAGTTCACATTACTTTTTTATTTATTAATACAAATTTTTAAGATAATAAAATATTACAAAAGTATAATTTTCAAATTAATGAATTAGAAAACTTTATATATTAACATTTTATTATAATCAGTATATTATTTTATTGAAAATTCATCATTTCCTATTTTTGATACAGCTTATGACATTTGAAATAATAATGAAATGATAAAATTAATCTAAATGCTTTTTTTGCTGAATTTGAAAAGTTCCTAAATTTATTATCTTTGATTTCTATCAGAACTAATTTCATAAATTTTTCAAAATCTTAGTTGTAGATTTTGTAATATTAAATCTTGTCTAAAATGATATAATTCAAAGTAAAATTCACAAAATCAGTTATCATCAATTGATTCTATAATTGGTGGATTTGAAATGGCTCATAATCTAGTAGTATATAATTTTTAAATGTTTTAAAATCATCATTATCTTTAGATTTATCATCATTGTCTGATTCACTTATGATATAGCCTTCTTTAGTGATAAATTTTAAAGATTCTGAAGGTTGATCTTTTATTTCAAGATCATCATAAGGATTTATACTAAATTTTGTGTATTTTCTTACACAATTCTGAAGTAAAAAAGTAGAATCAAAATCTTTTTGATATTCATCATCAAATTTATGTTAGATTCTGAAATAGAACTTTGTGAATCTTAAATGAACGAACATTTTGTGAATGACAGAAATTCAAAAATGTTAAGCAATTTCATAAAATTTTGTCGATCTAATGATCGACATCTATAAAAATGTCATTAGCTATGGTCGACATGTGACATTTACGCGTTTGATATATATAACCTAACGAAGTATGGAATAACAAGTATCAAAAATTTGTATGAAATGTGAATAGAAAAATATAACGAACAGCCACATTGTTTGTTTAACACAACCAGCCCAAATAAATGATTGCCATATCAGCCATAAAACCGGTTCCATCACTAAAATAGGCGTAACTTCTTGTTTAACCAACAGGAAATAGAAATGGCATTCATAAGAAACTTTTCAATTTAAAAAAAAAGCATAATAATTGTATATAAGCCAATTTGGGTTATCTTAAACTACTTGTAAAATTAGTTGACAAGATTTCTTTCTTCTGGATGCACTTCCATTTTATGATCCGTGATTCCAAAGGTAGGGATGGGGACGGTTCTATCGGTTCCATTTCGGTTCCTCCTCAGTTCTACTTCGACTCTTCTTAAGTAAATTAAAACTTTGAGCGTTAAGTTAATTTATACTAATAGAACATCATGTGATGATCAATTTAAAAAATTTTTTGACTGGTTATCAAACAAATTCGTCCTATTATTACCTTTAATTTGATGACAATCCGATTTTGAGCCGACTCTTGGAACCGGTCCGGAGTCGGTTCCGGTTCGATTTTTAATATTGGTTAAAAATGGTTTGTAACTCAGGAAAACCCAGAATATGCTGAAATTATAATCGGTTTCAGAACCGACTCGGAGTCGCTCTTTTTGAACCGTCCCCATCCCTATCCAAAGGTCAACATTCTATTTTGATTTCTCAAAATGCGGCCATTAAATAACGCGGTTAGTTAAATTTTCATCTTTATCACTAGAGCCAAATTTTTATAATTTGCGAGTTATGTTTAAGATTTATTTACATTTGTTACGAATAATACATGTATTAAAAAATAACATTAAGAAAGCACTTCGCGATATATAAAAAAAAAAGTAAATAAATTTTAAAGTAGATTCAAATGAATGTTTTGAAAACCTTCTCAAAAAAACGAAAGTAGAATATTGCTAAACAAAAATTACCTGTTTTCTAAATCGACAGGTGTCGAAATCATATTCAATATAGTTAATGATTTGTTTTATTATTGTTCAGCTTATAAAAATGATCAATATGAAAAAAAGCGAATAAAAAATCGATTATTAAATAAAAAGGTAAAATTACAAAAGGATACCTTATCATTTTAGAAAGTGTTTAAATTTTCGGGAAATCTTTACGAAATTATTTCGTTTGGCTTTTTTCACCAGAAAGAAAAGAAAATCTCACTAGTTTAGAGAATATTTTATTACATACCAATAGCAAATGCTCATAAAACTACATAAATAACAAATAAAGTTTTCATTAACTTAGTAGAATCCCATCGCGAATAACTTATTTAAACTAGTTATAAATCTCTTAAAATCAGTTAAAGAAATTAAATTGTTATAAAAAATTTGCTCTATATTATTTACTTTTGCTATCTATTTGGGTTCCGATGAATGTTATTTTTGCCTTAAAAATATTTATTCAAACATTCTTTAGATCCGTTATTCGGTTATTTCCATTTGTTCATATAAAAATGCGAGTCTTTTAGGGCACAGATATTACCTACTTAGCGGCAATCTTGTATAGATTCAATGCCTTCTCTTTATCAACATCAGATATAATCCCATGATCATAAAATATCCAACTTTATATTGAGCTTCTTAATGCTCTCGATTAGCCGATTTCTTATAAAATTCGAAAGCCCAGGTCAAATTTTCATCAACACCATTTCCTAATTCATAAAATTCACCTAATATAATGCAACCTTATTGTCACTTTCCGCAGATTTATGATACAATAATAAAGTTCATTATCTTATCATCAATTTGCATATGACGATAATGCAAGAATCTCATGTGCATCACTATCCTTTTTTCCAGCAGCTTTTTTATATAACACAAATCCTTTCATGTGATTAATATCGGTTCCGATGCCATTAACATAGCAATATCCAAGTAGTAACTTTGCATCCAGCTCTCCTTGTTTAGCAGACTTTTTATAATACTTGAACGCTTGAAACTCATCTTTTACAATATCTCTTCCTAATTCATAACATTCACAACATTGCAATTTCGTCCTCTTTTTCTGCCGCTTTATTAAACCAATAAAAGGCTTTCTTTCTGTTCCTTCACCTTTTTTTTCATACAAGTAACCAAGATTATTTTGTTCGATTTCATAACCATATCGGCCGCTTTCTGATACCAATAAAAGGTCATTTCTAAATTCTTTTCCGTCATACGAATAACCAACGTTGTTTTGAGCAAATTTATAACCATTTTCTGCCGCCTTCTGATACCAATAGAAGGAATTCTCCAAATTCTTTTCCGTTTACCGTACAATCATGCTAGATTATATATTGTGAAAATTTATCTTCATTTTCGGCGGCCTTTTGAAGACAATCAAAGACTATTTCTAAATCCTCAAGATTAGTTTTTTATGAATTCACTTTCATTTCCCGATAGTGCTGATACGTTCGTTAGATCATTTTCGGAATCCATCATGGATTTTTTTTTGTCAACTTAAACTTCGACAAACTTTTAGATCAAAACGATTTATTTAATATTGGTTATGTAATACGAAATTTCGCGATATTTTATTACGGAACGGAAAAATATTCTATTTTGCTGCGGACAAATTATCTTTTCATTTTATAATAACTCGAATTAGGTAATTAAGAAGATGAAAATATGTTGTATAAATTTAAAGTATTTAAAACGTGCAATTTAATGAAACTGTAATCAATTATAAAACCTTACGGAAACCGTCTCCTAATTTCATTAATAAATTTAATCTTGAATCTGTTGGTAATTATCGAACTGACTTTTATAGAGTATATCAAACTGTTATATTCAGTTCTTTCAATTTTAATGTAAACAGAAGGTATTTTACTAATAAGTAATTAAGTAATTATGATGTAAGTATTGTTCAATAAAATTAATTCATCAGTGTTGTCTCAAAATCGGCGCTCTACACTTTCGCAATTCAATTTTATTAACTCAATTAAACGTTAATAATAAATGCTAATTAAAACTAAAAATCTTATAAACGAAAAATTAAAATGACGAAATTAAAGAAGTTGCAACGTTACAATAAGAAAATTTATGGAGTTAAAATAGCAAAGGCAATAAAATCGCAAGGGATTAAGGGATGAATATATATGCAAAAACAAGGAGGGAGAAATGTGAAAAATATATAATTGTACATGCCACACTCTTAGATCTCCAAATTCCGGCATATATACAGTATATTAATTTTTTAATTAGAGCGATATTGTTTCCCTAACGCTAACTAATTGTCATCCTAAATTGATCTACAAAGGCTAACCAGGTTTAGCGAAGGCAATTTATGAGTGAAAATCTTTGTTCTTTGACGAAATTATATTAAAAGTAACATTAAAAAAAAAATAAATAAAAAGAGACAAGTTAACCAATAATATATTATTCCTGACTTCTTCATAGTAAAGTTTTGATGTCCCAGTTACACTTTGTTTAATATAATACGTTCACTTCATCTTGTGACTGAAATTGATTTTTGTCTGAAGTTGGAATTTAGACGACCTTCGAGTATCTGAAATTGAGATTCGAAGATCAGTTAACTGAAATTGGAATTCCAATTTCAGATACCCTTTAGATAAAATCTGAATTTCAAACATGAGGCCATCTGAAATTGAGATATCTGAAATTCAATTTCAGATATGATCTGAATTTCAGACACATGTCTGAAATTCAATTTCAGATATAATCTGAATTTCAGACACATGTCTGCATTTTATAAATTAAATTAAAGTAATATGAAAAATCTATTATTTACATTTATTGTACATATGCAATTAAAAAAATTTTTAACTATTTTCTTTTATTTATTTTTCTTTACTACTCTATTATAATAAAAAAAAATTAACGATCCTTTTCTCTATAATCAAAATTTAAAAATATTTATAAAAGTTAAGTAATTTTATTTTAAAATTCGCCTCTCAGCTTCAAAATAGAATAATTATACAGGTAACTCGTAAAGGTAGGAGTTCTTTTTCTATTTTCTTTTTGCTGTTTTAAAAGAATTAAAAAGGATAAAAAAAAGTGTATGTTTTTAACATGTTCTTCTAATTGAATGATTATTTTTTGTTTTTTCAGGTTGGATCACTTCGGTCTGAAGTTTTAATAAAAAGAAACCTGAAAATATGGAGAAAAACGAAAATGAATAAAATCACTAATTTAACTGACGCAGCACCCGATATGGTTGAAAAATCTGTATGAAAATAAAATAGAAATAAAATAAAACTAAAAAAAAAAAAAAAATAAAATAAAAATTTAAAAAAAAGAAATCACTTATTTGCCAAAAAGAAAAACCTACATTAAGCAGCAGCCAGAATGTGAACAAAAATCCTAAAAAAAAATTAAAAAAAAATAAAACGATAATAAAAGGGTGTCTGAAATTGGAATCTCAATTTCAGACACATGAAGATCGTCTGAATTCCAATTTCAGACGAAAATCAATTTCAGTCAACAATTAATTTCAAAAAAACGTTTTATGAAAATTTTATCACTTTTTATGGTATTTATTAAACTCGATTAAATCCAATTCTATATAGAAGAATTGGTCATTTTGATGCCTTATCTTCCATTTTACAGTATTTTTTAAAGATTTCTTACTAACTAAATATGTCACATACAACCACTTTTAGTTTTTCGTCAAATGTCTAATTTCTTAAAACGTTTTAAATAAAAATAGAAAATTTTAAAAATATGGATTTTTTTTTTTTTAAAAAAAAAAAACTTACTATACCATACTATATGAAAATTTGAAATGGGAATTCATAAAGATCTATTCACGACCGCCACATTATTTATTCATTGAAGAACTGAGTTAACGCCCATCTTGATTTTATAAAACCAATTCTTAATAAAGTAAAAAATGATCACATAATTAGTTTAATTATAGGAGGAATCTAATAAACAATAAGTTTTAGTGAGTTAAATGATCATGAATGAGTTTAATGAATATAGAAGAAGTCCAATAACAATAAGCTTTAATAAGGTAAGTTGATTGTTTATATGGGATGATGGAATTGACATTTCCCGTAGGTGTGCATAAAGCAATAGACGGATCATGACTCTCTCACAAACTTTCAGAAGCGAAAAAAAATGAACACTTTCAACCGACATAATTTAGTTTAAAAGAACAATCTTTTTGTAAACAAATATAATTGCCACCGGACTTCCAAAATCGGCAAGTGATGATCTATTTATTAACAA
Organism: Funneliformis caledonium; assembly: GCA_910591825.1. Classification (NCBI taxonomy): domain Eukaryota; kingdom Fungi; phylum Glomeromycota; class Glomeromycetes; order Glomerales; family Glomeraceae; genus Funneliformis; species Funneliformis caledonium. Next base: position 7,706 of record CAJVPQ010002526.1, read on the forward strand.
TGAAATAGTTATTCAAAAAATCCGCCGGCAGCTTGCCCAAATCAGGTAAAGACCAACAAAAATTTTCAGACATAAATACAGAATGAATTCACGAAAAAAAAAATTTAAAAATAAAAAAAATATTTTTATTAGGAAAAAAAAAAAATACATCAATAATAATAATCTATAAGATGAAATCATTTTCAATCCTCGCATCAATTTTTCTCGTACTTATTTCACCAATATTGATTCACACAGCAGACATAGACTTTAGTTATACTGGAAAAACGGGACCAATTTATTGGGCTGATTTAAAAGGAAGCAAAGAGATCTGCCGTACTGGAAAACAACAATCACCAATTGATATCACTCATGAAAAATTCACTACATTTTCTAAACCTGATAATGTAACTTTTGATGATGCCAAGAACGTCGAAATCGTAAATAATGGTCATACTGTTCAAGTTTCTAACAAGGAGCAAATTTTGCCTGCTACAATGAGGATTGGAAATGAAGATTATGAATTGGCACAATTTCATTTTCACACTCCTTCCGAACATCGTATTAATGAAAAATATTTTGATGTTGAAGCTCATTTTGTTTTTAAAACAAAAGCAGGAAACCTTTCAGTTATCGGTGTTTTTTATGATGTCTCCGATGAACAAAATGACTTCTTGGGACCAATTGTCGATAATGTAATCGAATATTTTCTTTTATGTGTCATTCATCTATTATTTATATATTTTCATGATATATTGACCGACCATTGTTTATAATTCAATTACAGCTTCCTCTTAAAAAAAACGATAGTCATTTAATCGACTCTATCAAACTCTCGGAGGTATTGCAAGATATTGATTATATGAACCAGGTAACCTTATTAACAATGTTCGCGCCTGCAAAAAAGAAAATAAAATAAAAAAATTGACGCGTTCTTTTCAAAACGTAGACGTATACATATCCCGGAAGTCTTACCACTCCTCCATGCGACGAAGGAGTCGTCTGGTGGGTCAATACTATCGTTCAGCCAATCAGCTTAAGTCAATACAGACAACTTCGTCACGTCATGGTTTTTAATTCACGTTTTACTCAAGATATATACTTTTAAAATAGAAATTATTCATTAGTGATTATTTAGTTTTTTTATTATTTGCTGTAAATTTATAAATGTATAACGTTCAATTTTTTTAATCACATGACGCAGATTTGATTAAATTTTCTAAGGCATTTAATATTTTTAATTTAATCACAAATAAATGATTGTAAATAAAAAGTTGTGAATTTGATGAATTTATGGATTCGAAATATAAGAAACAATTTAGTAATAAGTAAACAGAGAAAACGAGAAATAAAGCTTAAAGGTTCTCTATTTCTCAGAATACTCCTTTATTATTTCGCAAGAGCAAGAAAAACAACGGAATAAAATTTTACCTTATTATTAATAATCTTATTAAGTTTTTCGGTCTCACCATAATAATAAAATGGATTAACAATACAGTATATAATATTGGGGTACGCTGTCAACATAGTTTAACAAAACTATATATGGTCCTATAGTAAAGCTTACTATTAGATATTTATTGACGATTATTTTAACTTCGATGTTTGCTAGCCATTTTTTTAATAAAATTCTAATAAAATAACCGAAATCTTTAAAGTTTAATAACTTGTACTCTATTAATATTTAAGTAACGCAGTAAAGTTGATAACTTTAAGAAACATAAAATACATCGTTTTTTTCAAAACTAACGTTAAAAAAAGTTTTATTTTATTTAGAAGGTTTAATTTATTAATTTCGGAGTATTGATGAATTTTTTTAAAAAAAAGCGATCTATTTTGTGAAAGAAACAGATATTTGGAGTATTTTCGAAAAATCTGAAATGAAAATGATAAGAAGGATCCAGAGTTATTAAAGTAAGAAAATATAGCTTCATTAATAGTAAATTTATTATAAAATAATTTAAATTATACTATAAAATAACTTAATATAAAAAAATCTTCAATAGTAATTTTTGTTATAGGACCATACATAGTTTTGATTTAATTAGTAGTAGACAGCGCACCCAATGTAATATGCAGATCATACGAATTCACAAATCCTATAGGTTACTTTTTTCCAATATTCAATTATACATGCAATTCAGTCGTTTTATTTTCTATATGGTTTTCTGAGAAAAAAAAAAAGGCGACCGGTGATATCGGGATTATGAGTGGCGGTACATAATATGTTGTAAATTATCTATAAGCCATTTCCGGATTTACGCTCACTCGAATAATCTATTTGTTCTATTTGATGGCGATTTTACAATGATTTATTTAATTATCATGATTTAGAAAATGGTAACATTTAATATGAATAGTATGATTTCATTGGACATCAATCGTATATCATAAATAAAATGTTGGATAAATTTTATTAACCAAAATGTTATGAACGTTACTGTACTTTGCTGTTCGAAATATACAAATTATAATGTTCAAATCGGAAAAATATTGAATTAGCTTTATTAAAAAAAAAAATAAGCAGGGCTTTGTGATATGGTGGCAAAGTCAATAAATAATTCTTTCTCGATCAATGTTACGGAAAATTGCTTGGACTTCAAATGTTGATGTAATAAAGATGATATTATTTAAAAGGGGGCTTAAAATCAGGTTCTGAGATCTTTATCGCATTTTAATTTTAAATCTATTTTATCCAAAACTTGATTTGTGACATTTGATTTTTATTATGAAAGTGACATGTTTGATCAGCAAAATTTGTGACATTTGATTTTTAATATGAATGTGAAATGTCGTGTTTGACTGCACCTCCTTGTTCTACAGAAAATTCTACGGAAAGAAATCGAAAGCCACAAAAAAAAAAAAAAATTATACCCATTACTCTATAGCGATAGTGAAAAATCTTTTCTTTTTTTAGTAAATAACATATTTTTATACATTTCAGATTTAAGAATAATCCCGGCGGCGTCGTCTGAATATGCATTGGAACAAACATTTCTAGAAATTCATTATACATATTATTTACTTAAAGAGATATGATTGGAATATAATTAAACTATTAAAGTAGTTAAAATTAAGAGTATTAGTGTTTTTAAATTTTTAAACAATTAGAAATTCTAATAGTAATAAAATAAATTTCAATGAAAATAAAAAGTATAATATTTATAGGTTTAATCAAAATTTTGATCAATTATTATAATAATATTAATAAAAATTGTCAATTATTCAAATAAAAATCATTTAATAATAAAATATAATATTTCTCTTCAAAAAAATTATAGAATTTTTCTAACTGTAACCGGAGGTGATTGTCACCGCATCACGTGATACTATCAAATTTAAATTTAGCGTTAAAACATTAAAAATGTATTATTTCAAACTAATTAAACGAATTGAGATCAATAAAAAGCATGATGTATGTATTAAATTAGGATTGCAATACATTCTGTGAAATTTTATTACAAGGTTCCGGTGACCGAAGGGAGCCGGGCTCAAATTACTACTGTAATTTGAGGCTGACTAATTAAAGAATATGAATTATAACAAGTTAAACAGTCTCTGCTTTGTATCATTGATGCTGCTTTGTGCATTTTCTAGCATTATGACCAGGTTCTCCACAGACTTTGCATATTTATTTTTGTTTGTTACTATTTTTATCAGTATTGGGTTCACGCTTTATGCTTACCAATTTATCTTGCGAAGTAATTAATACATTTTCATGCTTTTGTACTGATAAATCATAATCAACCCCACCATCATAGTTTTCTTTCAGAACAACAGTAACACTTTAAGCGATTGGAAAGATTTATATGTCAAGAACATCCAATTTTTCTAGAAGGATGTTTACGCTGATGATTTAGATCAATTACTTTATTAGATATTGATTCTCCAGAATGACTACATTCAAATGTTCAGTTGTACTTCAGCTTCTTCCCATGATGAAAAAGAATCACTAACAATAATTTTAATAGTAGATTCAGTTATTTCTTCCATAAATTTGATATGATTGACGTCCTCATTATAAACTGTATCATTTTGGTAATCCTGCTCACCTTCAATAAAAATAAATTATTTAAAGCCTAATTACAAAGAAAACAAATATAAAATCAAAACTTACCTTCTATAATTATATCCATAACAAAACAAAAGGTAAAGAAAGAGTAAAAAAAAGAAACAATGAAAAGAAAATAGTTTCTTGTAGTTTATTTTATTGATTGCATTACATAATTTTTATATATATTATTTGTTATGTGATACTAGTAATCGTAACTGTATGGTGATTTTGGTCAAATATAGCTTTAAGCAACACAGTTTTACTGTCAACCTCTCATTCCCTAATGACATTGACAAACTGAACGACCTTGATACTATGATAAAAAGTCACATATCTCAGAACCTATATTAAGCATAAATATTCCACTTAAAGAATATATTAATCAAAAGAAGGAACAATTGGCGGAAATATCTCAACGTATAGTCAAAGATCTAGAGAATAATGTAATGCACTTGTTAATTCCTTTTTTTTTCGGATTTGAAGTTGTAAACTAAAATGAATGTTAAATTTCCTAGATAGGACAACTAAAAGACTTACGTGAAATTGCTACTGATAAGAATTTAACTGTAAAAAAGTTGGCAATATTATCTCAGTTTGTGGTATATAAAGATATAATACCTGGGTATCGGATACGACAATTGACAGACAAAGAAAGACCAGAACAGGTGGAACAAAGACACATTTTTAATGACCCTCAAAGTGCAAATAAAAATCAAGGAAACGTATGACGTCTCAACTGACATACAAGGAATCTTTGGAAACAATCAAACACAACCCACGCAAAAGGTCAAAATCTTCTACGTCAGAGTCAGTTCAAAGAAACAAAGGGGTTTGTTGCCCTTCTGAAACGAATACACACAGGAGGAATCGAAGAAGTGGTGGTTACCCAAAAGGTATGAGTTTAATTATTTATTTGCTTTGATTTATTGTTTTTTTATTTTACTAACTTTTTTATTAGGACCGATTATGCCATTTCAGATTCGAGCTTGTGGAATGATTCTTTGAGAAGAATGGGACTCAGCTCGTGGTACTCAGTACAGATGTTAGTGTCAAAAGTAGTGAAGTTGGAGAACTTGCAAAAGACTTCCTTGCAATCATCACAGTATTTGTAGTATGACATAATGGATTACATTCAGCTACAAATCATAAATAGAGAAGAGATGCTGCCCAAGAGATTTAAGAATTCCAAGAAGGAAGTGAAGAAACTTCTAGCAGGTAAGGTACAATGGATTCGCATTTATTCCAACCAGCAGGAGCGGCTAAAAACTCAGAAGATAAATGGGAACAGCACGATAGATATACAATTGGTGTCTTATCGTGATCAAAAAAGAAGGTATCAAACGAGAAAAGAAGGATCTATGCGTATTATGTTTAAATGCCAAAAACTTCAATGATATCAAACTCAAATGGATCCTCAAAACTCCTTATGACATTCATGATGAAGCAATAAATGACTTGCTTAAAGGATTTTCTTCCAATTTTGCTGCTAATTGTAAAAATTTCAAAATGAAGTTCCATTCCAAAAAGGATTTTTAATAGTCTATTGCAATCTTATTAAAGCATTAGGGTAAATCTCGTGGTGAATATTCATTTCTTCCTAAAATCAAGTCATCAGAATTTCTTTCAAAAAAACTTGAATATAATAACCGTCTTGTTATGAATCAGCTTGGTGAATTTTATCTTTGTATATCTAGACCACTTGAAATACAGACTGAAAACTAAGGTCCTATATTTTAAAAGGTTTTTATCTATTTTTTTTTATTATTTATATTATCTTTTAAATTAAAACTTCAATTAATTATATATTTAATA
>CAJVPQ010002527.1:0-13542 GCA_910591825.1 Funneliformis caledonium
CGTAAAATTAACTCTCCTTCTCCCTTCCCTTTCTCCCTCCCTTCCTACCCATGTAATAATTTTATCCATTGATGTGACCCTTGGGGTCTTTTGGTGTCGATAGAAACTGGCTAGTGTGATAGGGCTAAGGCGAATTTCTTGAGATAATATATTGTATATCTGTATAGGAAAACGCCCATCTCTCCTCCTTCTTTGATCAAATATGGTCTTGAATTCGACCTAGTACATCTGTATTTCATCCGTATATTCGGAATATTGCAATACACAACTTGTGAAAGAAAACCTGTTTGAACTGGCTAGGGTGGAAAAAAAAATGATATAGATTAGATCATGGGTTCTTCCTAAGAAAAGCGGACGGATTCCAGAAAATCAAACATATAGGTTTTACCTTGTGAGACAGCATCATTTCTCCATTCAATTTCTATACGCATTCTCTGAAGTTCATTATTTAGAGTCAGGATCGATCTTTCTAGATCATTATTTCTCCTGGTCTGATTGTTACGAAAGTAGAGGAATCCTCCTGCGAGAATTATATATGTAAAAAAGTTTTCTGAAAGAATGATTTGAAGCGTCTCCATAGTTAAGAGACCTTGGGATATTGTTTCATAGATTGCTACTACTAAGCAGAAGAGCACGAGCATAGAGATATCCGTATATGAAAGCATTTTATTTAATAATTTCGATTTGAGATATTTTTTGATTTGTATTTTTCTTACTAGAACAGACCTCCAGTGACCAGTATTTTATAATTAAGTCTCCTCCGCAGTTGATCATCACAAAATATGAAAGTTATTCTCAAAGATCTTCGCTGGAATCATATTGCCGGATTTTCATTAGCAATTACATACAGTATGGCATCATTCATTAGCCCTTGCAAATCAATAAAAAAAAAGACTTCATGATTAGTCCCTCCAGCCGATGATCTCTTAATGATCCTGTGAAATAAGAAAACTAACTATAACTTTTCGATATGTGAAAATTAATATATTGCATAATCTGTCTGATGATCCACTTATTTTTCTGTCGCTGGTTCAGTAAATTCTTCCGAGTTGAAGATCACTGCTCTGAACTGCTTGGCTTAGAAGAACAATCATCTTTTTGCGCAAACTCTAGCTCCTGTATCAATCTATCTAATGTTAATTTAAGATTAATTATATAGGCTTCTTGTCAAAATTCAGGTGCAACCCCTGCTAGAAACACCTTTTTAATATTTTTATTTGCATTTTCTATAATTTCATCTAAAACTTTCCATATTGTGCAAATTGATATTATATTCCATACTTTAATATATGAGCCTATATCTTTAATCGAAAAAAATATTATTAATGGCAAATACTGCGTAGGGTAAATAGGTAACTTATGCAAAGCACCTTCGGCCCTGCAGTCTTGCGCTGATTATTTCTAGATTTCTTACCTATTATTAGATAATTTGGCTGATTCAATAATTAGTTGATTTAACGTTAACAGAACGGATGGATATCTTTTACATTTCACCTTCTTATACCAGATCTTTTCTTCACATGTATTACTTTGTGAATCTTCTTTTCTGGATCGCGTATCACATAATCATAATCTGACTCAGATGAATTGAATGAATCTGTTAGTTCTTCGCTGGGTTCTAAACCAGTCTACTCTTCTACATAATTTCCTATCCAGTCTACAGTTCGTTCTAGCTTTTTAACCTTCTTCTTAAGCTCGGATGGGTAAGAGTGAGAAAATAATATATCTAAACGATTATCTATATCATTCAGCCTTTCCTCTAATGCTTTGATTTTTTTTTCAGAAACTAGTACACTTTCGAGTGATCTCATTTTAGTATTATTTTTATAGCTGTATATTTATTGTGTCAGAAAAAATATATAATATCTATGTTTACGCTAATCTAGAAAAATTACTGTACTTATCTGACAAATATCACTGTTCTAGAATATGATACAGTATATGAATTAAAATAACATTGGAAATCAAGAGCGACCACTTATATAGACCATTCTACTGTATCTGCATCATCATCAAAAAGGAACTTGGTTATAAATTGTTTTATTCTGAATCTATTATATTTTTCTGGAGCCATTTCTAGAGATATTCCTTCTTCCGTATATTTCACAGAATTTTAAAAAACATTTATCCTAACTTCTCTAATACTTGTCCTGCTTATCACCAGGCTATTCATCTTCAAATATGAGTTTTATTTTTGGGAAAAGTTTTAGAAATCAGATATTATATTCTTTCTAATCCGTAAACACCCCCTAATTTCTATCGTTCCTAAACTAGGGATTAGTTTTGGTATTTTTGTAAATGTTTTTGGACTTAAGCATCTAAAGCCTCTTATTGAGAGTGTTTTTAAATTGGGACACTCAGCTAGAAGCACTTCTAGATTTTTATTGTTAAGTATACATACATGATCCATAATTTTCAAAACTTAGCCATTGTAAATTTAGACATGCCTTACACACTTTGGAAATGTAGACATCTGGCTCTATATTTATTTCTCCAATAAATTTTAGACCTAGTACTTGTGCACATAAGGCTGACTTCGTATTTTTACTTAATGCTTTAGTAAACTTGATCCCAGAAATAGCTGTTAGAGATATTCTTTACCATATTAGTCTTCTAGCAATATAATACTATTGCTTATTAACAAATAAAAGAGGATACATTTTCTTATCCCTATCCTTTCTATAATGTTGGAAAATTCTATCGAGAATCTCAATTGGTAAAGGTAAATAATAGATAGGTGATTTTTCCGATTTCGTAGATGGAGAAACTATTTCATCGAAATCAACCCATTTTAAATTCATTACATTTTTTATTGATACAACACCTGATTTTGTAATTTTTAGATCACTATTCCTACTTACATATCTTTCTATCAGCTGTTCAGTAGCTTTATCCGAGATAATATATCCATCTATATGGATTCGCTTTATACGATCTCCTAGAGGTCTAATTTTTTCTGATATAATTTTACATTTCTTTGCTGAAATAAAAGGTGTCATGTGCTGATGAGGACCTGATCTTTGTCCATCTGAGTATAATCGTCCTCAGAGTGATACTAACATATGTTTGGCTACTTTTCCCACTTGCCTACCCTCTTCCTTGATCTCTGTAAGATAGCTTGCCTATTGTTTGAAAATATCATGCCCGCTTATGAGCTTAGTTTGCTCAAATATAAGAGTATTAGAACTTTCAGAAGATAACTCTATGTGGAGACCTAAATCCATTACTAATAATAAATCATAGTGAATGTAATATTCTGCAGGATTATAACGAAATCCTCTTATACATTTTTGTTCTGCTGGATGACCACCTATGAAGACTCGATAAATACCATACTTTAGGTAATCCTTGATAGAATCAGTCCTAATATGCGTGATTATTTTAAATTCACCTGCTCTTATTGGCCAGCTTGACATATAACTAGATAAGATATGCGGATAATATTCATTGAAGTCTAATTCAGTTGCGATTCCTTCATTTGGCTCAGCCCATACTAGACCTCCCATGTATGTTGAAATAATCCAATAATCTTCTTCTTGTGTTAAGTCTTCTGCTTTTCTAGGAACTAAAGTAATATCTTGAAAGAAACGCAAACTTGACATTGCATATGTTTCAGTTTTTCATAAATTAATCTGTTCTCTACTCTGTCATGCGATTGCACTGACTTTCTCATTGTAATGAAAATGTGCTTCCTGAAGTGTTTCATTCAGATTGGCTTTGATTAAAAACCAGTCTTATGATAAATCTCGGAAGTCATTTTCAGAACCAATCCATTGTGTACTTCCATCATAGAACTCAACATCCTTACCTTTCTTTCTCCAAAATAGGAATCTTCGAATTGCTGAATACCATCTTGTTTCTGCATTTTGAATATTTTAGTAAGTTAAAGCGGCCTCATAGTCGCTCTTCCCATCTGACTCCACCTCTGGCTCTACTTTTAGTACTGGTGGTTCAGAAGGCTTGGGTAACTCAGGTGGCGTCAGAACTTCCCAAAAATTTCCAAATAATTGCTCTAGTGCACTGGTGATACTACCTAGTATTCCGCTCATTTTTCTCAAAGAGTATATATGGTTACAAAAAGTTTAAAATGAAAATTAATTTATTCAGATAATTAGAGTTATATATTTATTCAAAAAGAAAAGACTATTGGAATGGGATTTTATAAATGTCCATATATTCTTAGGACTGGAGAAGTGTGCAATGAGGGTGCTATCGACCAGAAGGGTGTAAAATCCATTGGAAATCTCATAGACGAATTTCATGTATAGAATGCAGAAAATTGACTTCTTCTATTTATAATGCTTGTAGAAAACATGCAGAAAAATATCGTATTCGAGAATTTTATCAGCAACGGAAGCTTGCGAAAATTCAGGCTAGTGATAGGCTAGTGACAGGAATACAATATGTATGATAATTTATATCACTTGATTTTTTTCATATTTTGGGTACATGCTCTGCTTTGCTTCGCAACTATGCAATCATATCTTGTATATGCTCCGCTTCGCTCTACAGAGTGTAAATACTATTTGCTTTCATATCTTGTGTTCATGCTCCGCTTCCCTCTGCAGAGTGTGAACACTATTTGCTTTCATATCTTGTATACATGCTCCGCTTCGCTTCGCAACGTGTGAACACTATTTGCTTTCATATCTTGTGTACATGCTCTGCTTCACTCCGCAGAGTGTGAACACTATTTGCTTTCATATCTTGTGTTCATGCTCCACTTCGCTCCACAGAGTGTGAATACTATTTGCTTTCATATCTTGTGTTCAAGCTCCGCTTCGCTCCACAGAGTGTGAATACTATTTGCTTTCATATCTTGTGTTCAAGCTCCGCTTCGCTCCGCAGAGTGTGAACACTATTTGCTTTCATGTTTAGCGATCATATATGTGAAAAATTTTGTTACCCAAGATGTATTCCAAAGGGGTTTCAGATAGGAACGTGCCAAAGTAGAAAAATTTTTCTACTACTTGGAAACAAGCGATTTCAGAATGAAAACTAGTCAAGAAAGTGAATTGGTGATTTTAGGCTTTCAAGTATTATTTCATTAGGAATTTGATATGAGAAATTCGATATATGAAAATTGTAATACCCAGGATGACCTTCTGAAGGCATTCGGGCTTTTTGTGCCAAAAAGCCCTTTTATACTACTAGTATCATCTAGATAATTAATATATAATTATATAAAACTTTATTACTAAAAGTTGTACATCAGATCAAATGTTGCTTATAAGTATTTTACACTATTACGAAACTTCATTAATAAAAGTTGTACATCAGATCAAATATTGCTTATAAGTATTTTACACTTATATGAAACTTCATTACTAAAAGTTATATATCAGAACAGATGTTGTTTATATATTTTTAACACATGCAGTTTATTAGTCTGAAAACTTATCATCAGGAGTTATACATTATAAAGAAATAATAGTGAAATTCTTTTTATATTTGTGTAAATAACATAGATAATAAAATAAAATTATAATGATACATTACAGTAAATATAGCATATGATCCTTGTATATATTAAATAAATGTAATATGTAAATTATGCAAATCTCTTATTCTAATACACAGAGAATATTAGAAATTAATTTTTAAATTACAATAGACGCGAATAAAAAAATATACTTACTATTTTTATGAGAAATGACTGCAACTTTAGTACTAGAACGGGTAGTTCAAAAAAGTTAGGCTACATTCAATTTACTTCATTTTGTTGATTTCAGAACAGGTTCTGTCGATTCTTGATTATTTGCTGCATCTTTTAATGGAACCCATCGCTTCTTAATATTGTTGCTTTGTTTTTTATTAAGTCCTGCTGATTTTTGGTTAATAATTGCATCTTCTGATAGAACTCTATGCTCTTTTGATTCAATGCTTGTATTATTACTTTGTTTTTCAAAATTATTATTCAATTTGACTTGACTGGATGTGATGACGATTGATCATGAGTGTTATTTGAATCTGTTAATCCATAATTGAATGTTTCCTCAGGTTGTGAATTAATAATAAGGTCATTTGTTATCTATAAGCATAAAAATTATGAGAATAAACAAATAAATATTTGTATCATCATTTTCCAATGAGAGGAATTGTTCGAAATTTATGTCTTGATTATCAAGAATAGCAAATGATTTTATTAAATCATCATCATCTTCAATATGTGAAATATAAATAATTATTAATTTGTATCTTAAATTAAATGAATAAATAATAATAAGTATTTACTTATAAGTCCAAGTGATAAGGTTTATTCAGAATTGACGTTTGTTTTAAAAGTTGTAGGCATGAATCTTAAATTAGATACATCTTGAAACACAGAATCGTCTTCAGAATCTGGATCAACTGCATTAGAAAGAATAGTATTTAGATTATATAGCTTAATGGCCCATTGTGGAAAATCTGGTGATATTGAACAGGCTAAAATAAATGACGATAATTGATAGAATCTAGCTTTATTTGGATATACTGGTATGCGTCAATGAGAGTTTGTTGTTTCACCACTAAAACCCTAGTGTAATTTTACTTGACATTGTTATTCAACTTTTGCATTGATAATTCTACGCACTCTTATAGCCTAAAATTAAAAAATCATACAGATTTCTCATATTTTTAAATAAATTAAAATTGCAATTTGATAAGCATAATACCTCATTACTGTGTCAAGGAATAAAAGGAACATAATAAATTTCTTCTGATGTTGATTGTTTATTATTAGCAATTTATGATCCTTCAGGTTCAGCTTCATCTTCACTAATCTCAGGTGATATTAATTCTCATGCAAATAATGCTTTGATTTCTCTAATCAGATGCCCTAATATTTCTGAACCAAATGCATCAATAGCATATATTCATGTATTGAATTTCTATAAAAAATGTATATTAATACTTCATTGATCAATATATAATAAAAATTCTACTCAAATTTGATTTTATTACGCATCTTCAAAGTTCTATTACCACATTGATTATTAGTTTTTATAGCTTTTGATTTTTCTGATAAGGCTTTTAATATATTACGTCTTGTTTCAAAGTAAGTATTACATATTTGTCGAATCAACTCTTCTAACCATATTTCACATTTTTCTATAAAAAAAATTAAATAAATTGATATAAAAAATAAATAATCAATGTTTATACTTACTAAAGTTATCATCCCAGGATTCGTATTCTTTCATATAAAATAGTAAATATGCTTTAAGGATTTTTTGATTAGCTTTATTGGTAAAAGATTTAGAATAATCAAAAGCAAATTCATTTTCAATCAAATCATTGGAATCTTCATCATCTAGCTCATTTGTTTTCATTTTATTTCGAATTAAAGTGACTAAAATAGGAGTTGAGTCATATGGACTTGTTTTAAAATCATTAGTATATTCATTTGTTTTTATTTGCTCAACCACCATAGTCATATGATTTTCTAGTTTAACTAAAAAATCATTCAAACTATCTTCTTGAGTTGACTTTAACTGCTCGATAGATTTGTTAATAGATTCTATTTGCCACTCAACAAATTTTTGTTGATTTTATATCAATGTTACTAAATTAGAAATGATTTTATGAACTCCTTTCAATTCAGGTTTATTTTTGTTAGTTATTGTATTAAGACTTGTTGACATTACAGATATTATTTTCTCTATTGTTGATAGTGAATTGGTTCATGTTTCTAAAGAACGTAAACTATTGGATATATTAGAAAGAAAAGTTGTTGCATTCATTTTTTAAATTATATTTTTTTTTCAGATTATGAAAAGAAAAAAAGTATTTATATTTTTTTTTTCAGATTGTGAGAAGAAAAAAAAATATTTGTATTTTTTTTTTCAGATCTTGGGAAGAAAAAAATTTTTTTTTCAAATCGTGGGAAAAAAATAAGATCACAGGATAAAAAGTATATTTATATTAAAATAGTCTTTTATATTATTATATGTTAAAGTTTAATACAATACAAAGTAAAATCTACAATATAAAACAACAATAAAGTTTCAAATATTATTTATTACCAAAATAGAAAGTATTGTTATGCCCGCAGCTATATGATTATATAAATAAATACATTTTTTTAATTTTTTTTATAACAATTTTAATTTAATTCTTGTTTAATTATTGAATCATGAAAATTTATTATGAATACTTGACTATGCCATTGTAAGAAGTGTAAGGGTACAGTTATATCAAAAAAGACATTTCAATGATACTTAATAAATGAAAAAAATCTTCAACATAATTCTTATATCAAACTTAAGCAAAAAACTACAGAAAAAAATAATTATGAACATTTTGATATTTATTCAAATCAATTATCACATACTTTGCCTTTACTAAATGAATCTACAATTCTATCTAATAATAAAATCATTATTCCACATAATACAAACAAAAACAAAACTGTTCCTTTAATATCTATTCAAAAAAGTGATTTGTTTAATATATCAGATTCTTCAGAAATTGATTTTGAATATGATGAAAATTTTATTGAAATGATAACAAATTATACAATATTAGTAAGAAGCATCAAAATTATTCTGATGAAATTGGTTCAGATCATTCAGATCATGAGAGTTCAGATGAAGAACATTATATAATGAAAACTAATTATGATCCTATTAATATTGATCATAACCCTTCAATTCTTAATACAAACGAAATAACAAGATGGGCAATTTTATGGATTTATCTCTTTCAAGAAACATTTATGTTACCACAAATTGCAAATGCAATATTACTAGATTTTTTTAAAAAATTGTTACAATCATTTGATAAAGAAACATTTTCCAATTTTCCATTAACTATATATCGTGCTGATCAATTACTTGGAATTGAACTAGAATATGAAAATTATATTATTTGTCCTCGATGTCATCATCTTTATTCAATAAATATTCTTAATAATCAAGATGAATATATTAAATGTTATGTAATAAACCAATTACAAAAATGGTACAAACATCTAAAGGAAATAAATTAATTAAAGTTAAGTTAATAATTTTATAAAAATTTTAAAAATTACTATTATTTTATTAATTAAAAATTTAACTAATGTTTAACATAATTTATAATAGCTAATCAAAATTTATCTATATCATTCAGTAATTCATCAATTAGAAATACTTTTATTAAAGTCAGGAATAGAAGATTTAATGAAATCTTGTTTTAATCGTGAAATTGAAGATAATATATTTGCTAATGTATATGAAGGAAGGGTTTGGAAGACATTTACTGATTCTAATAATCAGTTTTTTTTTGTCAAAAATGCTTTAGAAGTTCATATTGGATTTGCTTTAAATTTGAATTGGTTTAATCCTTGTAAGCATATCCAATGTTCTGTTGGAATAATATACTTAACAATATTGAATTTACTATGCCATATACGATTTCATGAAGAAAATACTTTTGTTATTAGAATAATACCTGGTCCTTATAAGCTGGATGTAACGAAATACATCAATATATCGATATAATTTCATGTGATACTCCTGCAGCACGAAAGGTAATAACATTTTTAAATTTAATATTTTCATTATATATAATAATTATTTATTTAATTATATTTATTTTAAGATCAGAGGATTTTCAAGTCATTCTTTTAAAAGGGTTGCTATAGAACTAATCATACTTTTCCTATAATTCAAAATAATAATACAGGTCATTAGAAACTAAATTTTGGCAACTTTAATACTGATCTTCTACAACATTCAAGAGAAAAGCATCGAAATATTGACTACAATTTTAAGAAATCAAATTCTACAACCCGTAATCAAATTTTTGCTGAATATAGTATTCATTGGATACCCTTAATATTACTTTTTTATATGAACATTCAGCGGTTTACTATTATAGATCCTATGCATAATTTATATTTAGGTATTGCAAAACGATTAATGAAAGAATGGACTTCTGGAGATCAACCATTAATTTCTATATATGACCTTAAAAGAATATAAAGCATAATTGATAATACACCTCCTCCATCAGACATAGGTCAAATACCTCTTAAAATAGTATTGAGATTTGCTGGATTTACAGTAGATCAATGGAATCCTGGTGTTTAATTTACTCAACTTTAGTTTTACGAGATATTCTTCCTGAAGTTCATTGAAATCATTGGCAGTCATTTGTTGACTGTCTTTCACTTTGGGAACAAACTATAATCAGTTGCAAGGAAATAGAAGATGAAGATTTGGCAATGAAAGATTTTTTATATAAATTGAAAATGTTTGGAGATCTAAAATTGCAATACCAAACATGCATATGCATTTGCATATTAAGGATTGTTTATTAGATTATGGATCCCTCTACAGTTTTTAGTATTTTTCCTTTGAAAGACTTAACGGGTAAGTAATGAATTATTATGAATATACACATTTAATTTTGATTTACTTAATTTATGCTATTATTTAGATATTTAGCATCAATTTCAAATTCAGGAAGAAGCTTCGCTACAGAAGTGATGAATGTTATTACTTTACAATTTATATTACAGCATACAATGTCGATTGCAAAATCTTTCTTTTTAGATCAAATTATTGAATCTTTTATAAAGCTACGATCATTTCAACAAGAATATAAGGGAATAATGACAAGATACAATTTTACTATCCAAGAAGCTTTGTATTTAAGAAACTTACCCTTTCAGATAATACAAATAAATATAACTGGTTGTGAGTTAATTCTTGGTGAACTTTTAGCACCTATATACGAAACGATAGTAGATAAACTTCTAATTGATTGTTTAGTCAGATATTATGAGCTGGTTTATGCTAATATTGAATACACATTTTATTCTGAAGTTGAATGACAAAATAATAATTCAATATTTGTATCATATACAATGATACATGCATCTGCTCTTCGCATTGCTGATGAATGATTTGGATCACAATTATGTCATTCTGAACTTGTTGATAATGTAATGGAAGCATTTCTAGATGAAAATGATAATATAGAGTATTGGTCAGCAACAATCTGTTATTTTTTTAAACATTCAATTCTATTACTAGAAGGGCATGCAGAACATATATTAGCTTTTATTAATTAGTATGGAAAGCATGATAAAAAAGATCATTTTAATATTTCACGACGTAAAATACTTGATGGAGCTGTACAAAATGGCACGAAGTATGTTGAATTATGGAGACCTTTGACTAAAAAGATTTCACATAAAAGTATTATACCAGTTCAACGAATTGTATGTCAATTTATGAAAGTAAATTATCACCCTCAAAATAGTCAGATAGACTCAATAGCTGTAATACCATTAAATAGAAGGTTTTCAATCTAGCTATATTTATGTGAATCTTTATTGCATATATAATTATTGCTTATATTAGCTTGGGCTTTCTATTAATTAAAAGAATAAATAATTTATAAATTAGATGTAAATTTTTAAAAACACAAGTAAAAATCGATGATTTAACGTTAATTTTGAAATTCAAATTTTAGTAAAAAAAAAAATTTCAATAAGTTATAATTCCTATATGAACGATATTTTATGATTTATTGATAAAAACTATAATAATTCATTTTAGTCTTCATTTTATTTCCTTGATCATTACCTATAAAAAAATACAAGTAATTTTATCTGAATTTACACAAGCTTGCATATCATCAATCGACATTTCCTAATCGCACTTTAAAATAATAAAATGTACTAGTAATTTCTGAGTTATAAATTTATTGTATATCACCTCACTTCGACCAGTGAATGGCTGATATAGGTAATGATGTTTAAGCAAAAGATAAATAGATATCAAGTCTTTTTTATATTTACTAATCATTGATATAAATGAATGATTATAAATATTATTAAATAAATTAATTCTTACAATACTACTTATTTTTGAATAAGTGATATTAAATTTTTAAGAATATTAAGTTCATTAAGAATAAGCAGTATTGTACAGCGAACACGTCCGCCTTATTTTGAATGGACATAGACATATCCTGGACATGTCCTGGATTTATGTCCGCATTTATGTCCTGTGATAGTTTGTCAAACGGACATGTCCAAATATATCCTAAACCTGTCCGGAATAAATTAATATGTCCGCCAGACATTAAATCTAAACCACAAAAAATTTTTTTTTCATTATGCCGCTTCCCTCTTTGTTAGAAAAATATATCATTAGAACTGAGGTTAAAGTTAACAAATGTAATCTTAAAACATTTTGTAAGCCATGTATAGACGTATTAGGAGAAGAAGAAGGCCGTAAAACATGGTTTCTAAATAAAGTGATCGTATAATTCAACATTTTAAAAAATGTTCCAATTTTTTTGCTAAAACAACCAAAGAAGAGAGAGAAGGAATTTTTCAAACAAATTTAACTCAAAGTACAATTAAAAGACCATGTAAAAATTTTGAATTTTGATAGTTATAATTATTTAAATTAATTAACATTGGACTGACAATTATTTTTTTTTTTTAGTTTCGGATATATCATCTCAACCTTCTTCATCACCATCTCAACCTTCTTCAACGCCACCATCTCAACCTTCTTCAATATCATCAATTTCTTCTTATAAAATAGTAACCTGATCTTCATCATTTGGACCTCTGGATAATTACATTGTTCGTTCTTTATCTCGAGAGGACTTACAAAAATTTTATATGCTATTGTTGCAGCTTATAGTTTCTTGTAATTGGCCATTGTTATGGGTTAATAACCCTGAAGCAAAAGAATTGTTTCATTTTTTAAATCCTTTTCTCAAGTTGCCTGATCGTCGTACTCTTGGTGGTCAAATATTAAAACAAGTTGTGACTGAAACAGATGAAACAATAGATATTACACTTAAAGAAGATCCAGTAGGTATAACTTTAACATTTGACAGATGGATGAACGTAAAAAATGAGCAGCTATTAGGATCAGTTTAATAACTTCGGAAGGAAGGCCTTATGTGTGAAAAGCAGTTAATATCAGTTCTGAACATGAAAATTATAATGAAGTAATTAAAAAAACTGAATTAATGCTTTCGGAATTAAAAAATAAAGAAATTAAAGTTTGTGCTGTTGTAACCGATAGTGCATCAGCATATGCAGCAGCTCAGTATGTTGAAATTATATAACTATAATTATTTGAAAAATTAGTTTATAAATTTACAAATAAAATTGTAGTTTTCATAATTAATAAAAAATTTTTTATTTTTTTTTTTATATAAGACGATGATTAAGACTTTTTAATCGATCGATTATCTTTTTACCATGTTTTGCTCATCAAATTAATCTTTGTGTTAGAGAAATTTTTAAAGAATGTACTGAATTTAAAACTTCTATTGGTTGTGCAATTAAGCTTGCTATTTATTTCAAAAATGCAAACCATAAATTTTTTATTGCACATTTACGGGATCAGCAATATGAAACCTATCAAAAATATATTGCTATAGCCGTTCTAGGAGAAACACGATGGAATAGTCTCTATTATATGTGTACTAGCCTTTTAAAAACTCAAAAAGCATTGCAAGTAAGTAATATTAAAATTTGATTTATTAGCATATACAATTACTAAAAAATAAATATTTTTTATTAGATATTAGCTATTAAAT
>CAJVPQ010002528.1:0-13541 GCA_910591825.1 Funneliformis caledonium
AGCTTTTAATATACCAGAAATATATCAAGAAATTGAAAATGCTGCTGATGTATTTATTATGATAGAAGAAGTAGAAATATTAGAAAATAAGGTTATTGAAAATAATAATAATCAAACAAAAAATAACAAATTTAATTTAGATAAACTATTAAAAACTAAAGATCTTTTAGATAAAGTAAGATCTTTATAATGCTATGTGTTTTTATTGGAAAGTTTTATTTAAAGATTACTTAATATCAATAATACTAGATTCCAGAATTAAGTCTATGAATAATAAAATAAAAGAAGAAGAAATTTTACATAAAAAATATGAAGAAAATAAGGAAAATTATTTACCAACTCCTAATTAATCTTGATCTTCATCTCCAACTTCATCTGAATCATCAATAATCTTAAATCCAATTTATAAACCTAGGCTTTTTTCAATATTTGAATAAAATCAACTAAAAGCATCTAATGAAGTTGAAGAATATTTAAAAGAAAATAAGATTTTTTTTAATCAATATCCATTTAATTGATGGTTAAATAATAAAAATAAGTATCCAATTCTTGCTAAAATGGCAAAAATTCATTTAGCTATTTCTGCAACATCAACACCATCAGAAAAGTTATTTTCTGATGCAAGAAATTTACTTTCAGCAAAAAGATCTAGAATAAATTTAGAACTTTTTTGACGTATAATATTTTTAAAAAGAAATACAATTAAAGTTAAAAGTATTTATGAATAATTATTTATATTTTAAATCAATCATTTGTATAATTTATTATATATAAATAAATTTTTATTTTATTAAAATATTATAAAACTTATTGTAAACCTAAACTCATAATTTTAAAGATTTATATTTTTTAAAAATTCTAAATAAAAAATAAATAAATAAAATTTTTCCTTTCTAAAATTTAAGCTAAAATCCAGATTCAGGAAAGTATTCTAAAGAAAAAAAGAAAAGAAATATAAATGATTTTTAAAGACAAATAAATGAAAAATAAAAAAAACATTCTCTCAACTTATCTTTTATAACCCAAGTCAAAATCCAGATTCAGAAAGACGTTCTCTAAAGAAAATAAGCAAAAGAACTGGTAATAATGTTTTAAAAACAAAAAAGAAAACAAAAAACCCACCATAACTTACCTTTATGGTCTAAGCTAAAATCCAGATTTAGGTAGTATATCTTAAAGAAAAAAAATAAAAGGAATGTTAATAGTGTTTCAAAAATAAAGAAAACAAAAAATCTCACAAGAAAAGTAGCAAAAAAATGTTAATGGCGTTTCAAAAGATAAAGAAACAAAAACAATCCTTCACACTACCTTACCTTTATAGCTCAAGCTGAAATTCAGGTCTAGGAAAATGTTTTCTAAAGAAAAGAAGCAAAAGGAATGTTAATGGTATTTTAAAGACAAAAAAAAAACAAAAACAATCACCTATATCATTCATCTTCATAGTTTAAGTCAAAATTCAGGTTCAGAAGACATTCTCTAAAGAAAAGCAAAAAAATGTTAATGGTATTCTAAAGATAAAGAAACAAAAACAATCCCTATATCACCTTACCTTTATAGTCTAAGCTTAAATCCAAGTTCAGGAAGGCATTCCCTAAAGAAAAGAAGTAAAAGGAATATTAATGGCATTTCAAAGATAAAGAAAAATAAAAAATTCCACAAGAAAAGTAGCAAAAGGAATGTTAATGACATTCTAAAGACAAAGAAAAAATAAAAACAATCCTCACACTACTTACCTTTATAGTACAAGTTAAAATCCAGGTCCAGGAGGCATCCCCTAAAGAAAAGAAGCAAAAGGAATATTAATAGTATTTCAAAGACAAAGAAAAATAAAAATCCTATAAAAAAAGTAGTAAAAGAAACATTAATAGTGTTTCAAAGATAAAAAAAATAAAAAATCCCACAAGAAAAGTAGCAAAAGGAACGTTAATAGCATTCTAAAGACAGAGAAAATAAAAAAACCCATAAAAAAGAAGTAAAAGGAATGTTAATAGCATTTCAAAGACAAAGAAGAAATAAAAACAATCCCTTACGTTACTTACCTTTATAGTTTAAGCTGAAATCCAGGTTTAAAAAGGTGTTCTCTAAAGAAAAAAAGCAAAAGGAATGTTAATAGCGTTCTAAAGACAAAGAAAACAAAAAAAACCCACAAGAAAAGGAATGTTAATGGCGTTCCAAAGACAAATAAAATCAAAAACAATCTTCTACATCACTTTACCTTTATAGCCCAAGCTGAAATCCAGTCTAAGAAGGTGTTTCCTAAAGAAAAGAAGTAAAAGGAATGTTAATGATGTTCCCAATAACAAAGAAAAAACAAAAACACCAACTTACCTTTATAACCTAGCTGAAATCCAGGTCCAAGAAGGCATTTCCTAAAGAAAAAAAGTAAAATAAAAGTTAGTAACATTTTTAAGACAAAAAAGGGAAGAATTTTGTACTTACTGTTTGAATTTAAGCTGTCCAAGTCGAAATTTGAAGTAATAGATCCAGGAGGAGAGAGGGAAAGAGATAGAGAGAGTAAAAGAGAGAGGAGAGAGAGAGAGAGAGAGAGAGAGAAAGAAAGAGAGAGTGTGTATATATGTGTGTGTGTGAGTAAATGAGTGATGTAATATGTAGATTTAATATTATCATTATTGTAAAAAAAGAAAAAAATAAAAAATAAAAAATTAAATTTATACTTACCTAAGTTGAATTGACTGTTCAATTTGTTCACCAGATATCTGATGATCTATCCAGTCAATCCGGTAATATAAATAGATTAATCTGAATTTGATCAAATTTCAGATGGATAATTGGATATCCAGATTGATCAGATTCAAAGCACACCTCTAAACTGATAATTATATTTCTCTATCTGATAAATATACTATAGTTAATTATAAAAAACGAAATCAACATTATGATCAAACAAGTCTATTCAACATCTCTAATAAAAATTAATTATATATATGGGCTAGAGAGGTTTTTATGAAATAGCGGAATATTGTTTATTAATTTTATTTTTTCATCTGAAACAAGATATATCATATATAAAATATCATGAAAATAGTAACTAATCAAAATTATTCATTTGATATATCTAGTAAGTAGAAAGTTATCAAGCGTACAGAAAATATAGCCTGATTATTTAAACTGGATGAGCAGAATGCAGAAGTATATAAAGCACTCTCTAGACAGATTTTGGGACTTGAGAAATAATTAGAAAATTATCATTTTAAATATATAAAGCTTAAAAGAAGGGTCAATTCATTAGAAGCTGAAATAAAAGATCTGGATGAATGTATAGATAGGAAAACTGTGGTCAACTTAATATATGAAATAGTTTTCTCGCTAATTAGTAAAAAAGGTAAGGATTCCTTCTATTCATCCGAGTCTTCTGAAAATTCTGATTCAGTTAAGATAATTGAGGTAAGAGAAAAAAAGGCTGTCTCTCATAGGCAACGAAGGAGGATGTGACTAAAAAAAGTTAAGTGAATGGTAGTTTGAAGTAAGCTAAATTAGGCACTTTGCATATTTTCAATCAAAGATATTAAGTTTAGCATATAAATAATCAAAATGAAAAGTGACC
This sequence comes from Funneliformis caledonium, assembly GCA_910591825.1. Taxonomy (NCBI): domain Eukaryota; kingdom Fungi; phylum Glomeromycota; class Glomeromycetes; order Glomerales; family Glomeraceae; genus Funneliformis; species Funneliformis caledonium. The sequence continues at coordinate 3,566 of CAJVPQ010002528.1, forward strand.
AAAAGCATTTAACATCCTTAACCAATATCCCACCTAAGTTTACACTAGTTCATCTAAATCAAACTCATCTGAGACTAGTTCCTCTGAATTTATTTTGTCTGAGTCTAATTCGTTATCTAAGAATAATTCATCTGAATCTAGTTTTTCATCTGAGAATAGTTCATCTGAGTCCAGTTCATCTGATTCTGATATTGATGAAGTAGTAAATATGATTAAGCATCAAAGGATTTAGGAATGCCTAGCTCGAAGAAAATATCAGGAGAAAAATGCATATAGCAAAAATAGCTGTTTAGGCACTTCGTAAGATTAATTAACTTCCTGACTTTAAAAGCGTTAGGAGAGGCTTTCGACAGAATGAAAATGCCTAATGCTATAAATTAACCCTAATGACTTATCAAAGATTTGGCCACATGAAAAATTTATAGAGACAGTAAAAAAACTTAACAAGAACGTTAGAAGTATCTTCTTTGACGATTTTTGTTCCAATTTGTTTCATAGAATTACAAATTCTATTTAATAAATTGTGTGATTGCACGTAATAATTATCAATAAAATAGACCAATCAATATTTGTTTACATTCTTACAGAGGGAAAATTCTCACAATCTTGAGAATTTTTACAGTCACAATTTTTTGTTATAAATATTTGTCTAAAAATCTTTCTGTTTGTATCAAATTTTATCAGTTTTACTAAAACTATTGCAAAATTTTTAGCTTTTGTATTTTCAACATAGGCAAAAGTTTTCAGAAGTAACTTTTTTCACATTGTCAATACAACCTTCAAAATCAAGAAAAAGAAACAAAACAATAAAGAATAGATGAACTTGATATTAAAAATCACAGGCTTCGACAACTATTAAATTTCTCTTTATCTCAAGTAGATAGTTTATCTAATAAAATTCATTCTTTATCTTCTCATTTATCTCGCAATAGGCATCGATATAGAGATCTTGAAGTAGAATACGAGAGTCTTCTATTTTAATATAATTGTACAAGAGCTAATATTGATCGTTTTCAAAGTTATGAAGATGTCTAATCAGTTTAAAATCTCCAGAATAATTTAAACCAAATCTAAAGAAACTTTAAAAGAATATTAGAGCAACTTCATCAGAGAAGTGAAGAATTTAATTTTTCTTATTACGTGTCTCTTAATGATTAATTTTATTACTAAATATTTTTATCAGGAAGAAATGTCGTTAGCATTTTTGTCTGTCATAGAACTACGCTTTGCCATTACCTTTTTGACCGTTCTATAGACTATGCTTTCTCTCTTTATCTTTTATAGCTAGTAATAATTGTTATAGATAGCTTCTTATAAATGTATTTTCTTTTTCTTCTATATTGATATATTTTGTTATCTTTTTATCTCTCAATAAAATTTTTGCATATTGTTGCATTTTTGCTCTTTTAAAATTGTCCAATAAGTTAATAAAATAGATAAAAATCTTTACAAATATCCTGCTATATTCACATGATTTATGTTAACATTTAATCAATTCTACTATATAAAATGATTTCTATTTATGATATATTAATCTTTTTCCATATTAGGCAAGTCTATTAAAATCTAATAATTAAGTAATTTATCATGAGAGAGTTGCTAAGTACAAATCTAAAATTATCTTCTAATCAACTGATTATGTTGTTAAACTATTTCTCAATGCATAAATTATGTAATGATTATGAATAATTTCTTTTTCAAGAAAACTAACATTTTTATATTTTCTGATTCTTATGCCTGCATTTTGTTGAACTTTAAAATTATACAGCTTACTAAAATTTCTGAAATTTATACTAAAATAAGAAATATTGATCAAGGAGGTGTTATACAAATATTGTATGATCATTGATAAAACACGTTTATATTTCTTAAAATATTATGTAATGATTAATAACAATTTTGAACCAATAACTGTTTGTTTATTTTTTTGCAGAAGATGAATTTTCATGATCTTAAAAATTTTACACATGTCTTTCATCTATAAATATCCTTTCTAAAATTTCTTCTATTTTCACAAAAATTTTCATCTTCCAAATAAAATTATTGCTGATTTTCAAACTCATATATTTTCAAAATGACTCGTATAAATAAAAAGAAGTCTTCTTTCTCTCGACGCTAGAGTTTTGCTTGGTATAGATGGTTTAGAAGTGAAAAAATTTTTCAAGGTAAGACAGGTAGATTTAAGAATAGTTTGGTCTGGAAGCTTTGATTATATAGAATATGTGCTGGCTTGTCATAAGCTTTGAATATACATAACCTATACTGTTTTCTAGCAACAGTGAAGATTTATTCAACCTTATTTAGTTAACTGCAACAATAGCTAACACTGTTCCCTTCTGTTAAACTAAAGGTTTATGTCAAAAAGGTCAAGAAGAAGTTCAAATCTAAGAAGATCTTTAAATAAAAATATCAACTTTGGAAAATCAATTATCGGCTTCTTTGAATCAAACTGCCAAATTTTTCCTAAGAAAAAGATAAGAATCAAAAACTTTAAGAGAATTATAGAAAGCTTAACGATGATTTCCAGTTTGTTTGTCGAGAGGAAAATGTTAACTTAGAGACCTTAGAGTGACTTTGAAGGCATTTCAACTTTATTCAAAATCAACTTGTAAAGAATAGTAATCGCTATCAATTTCCAGTGTGTTTTATTCCTCGTAAATATCAATTGAATTAAAAATTTTTTTTTTTTTTAATAAATTATTACATATTTAACTACACAAAACTATTTAAAAGATGATAATTGTTATGAATTTATATTATTTTAAGAGCTGCCAATCACACTGTTAACACTTTCGCTTTCACTTTTATTATTTTCTCTGAATTACTAAATGAATATTATCTTGTCTACTAATATCATATTAATTGCAATACCATGTGATCAGTCTTTTAAAAACTTTATCTGTTATAAATAGGCTAAGCTTAATAATATCCTTTGCAATACATTGTTATACAAAATTATTCAAATTACAATCTTTTTCTAAATGTAGTTATCAATATAGTCTCCAAAATATGTTTTATACTAAAAGTCTTCAAAATGTATTATTGCTAAAAATCTTTAAAATGTGTTTATACTATTCAAGTAATCTAGTTGTATATTACTATGTAAATAGGAAAAGAGGATCCTGTCATTATCACCAAATGTTAACGTGTAATTCTTGTGAACTATGACTATTAGACGGGATGTTTAAGTGATAATTCTTTTAAGTTTACGTAGTAATCTAATAGTTATCTCAGTAAATGTAAATTAATAGTTCTTTTATATATTGCAAAGTATATTTACACCTCAGTTGGTTAATTTTGTTATATATTGAAAAATATATTTAAACCTATAATAAATATTCGATTCATCCACTATATACTGCCCAATATATTTAATACACTATTAAGTATATTTCCATATGTTAAGTCAAAATTAAACGTGAATTACGTTACAAATACAAGTATCACAAAATGTTTCAAGTAAATCAAATAAAGATTTATTGGTAAATAAATAACTAAAAGCTAAAAATACTAAACTAAGAAAATACAAAAGAAGAATTAATCATAAATCGAAAAGAATAACCTTATGCTACTTTATAAAAAGGGGTTGTACATAGTTATTATTGAACTGATCAGATTGCATCTAGCAATTGATAGTTACCTTCTTGTCAAGAATTTAGTCTCATTTATATACTTTTTAATGTAAATCTAATATATCATATATGTTAGGTATGTCTGATATATCAAATATATCAGATATGTCAAATATGTTAAATATATCAAATATATCAGATATGTTTAACATGTTTGACATTTAGATCTACATCTTCTTGCGTTACATAAATTAAATATATCTATTAAGTCAATCTTGTTAACTACATCACTTACATAACTATTTATAATGCATTATGTAGATTAATTACATTATGATAATCCTGTTACAACATAGAAAATTTTGATTTTTTTCTTAGAATTTATTATTCTTTTACTAGTGACTCTAGTGACACTAATCAAGAAAAAAATAAAATAGCATAATAACCTCGAGAAGTATAATGAACGTGCTACTAGTTCTGTCACTAATTCCGTATACTAACTGGTGACACTAGTAATGCTCAAAAAAATAGCATACACACTGCCTCAACCCAGTTTAAATCATGATTAGGCCTAAGAAGAGTTTATAACATCTCGCTAATAGCATAGCGAACTTCCAGTGTGATTGGCTAATTTTTATTGATCATTTTGTTAATTTTTCTAAAATCTTATTGGTTGATAAAATAAAAAATTTTTATCATATTTTGATTAACTATACTATTTTATTCAAAAATATCATTTTTTGCATGATTTGTCTTAGCTGAATTTCATGACAACAAATAAGCATAATACTAAATTAGAAAATATAATGTTATACAGTATTTAAAGTTAGCTGGATACTAGTTCTTATTTTATTAACTTGTATTTTTTTTTTTAAATTAAATGCTAATTTATTATCTAATTTGAAATAACCAAGTAAAAAAAAATTTAATATATATATTATTATTATAATTTAATAAATTTAATAAAAAAATTATATATTTATAAAAAAACTTAATGTAAAATCATTTCAATTTATATTTTTTGAATTTTTTTATAAGAAATCTGTTTTTATTAAAAAAAAAAAAAAAGATAATTATGCTTCATTTTAATTATATGCTTGTTAAATCATTTATAGCCTTTTCGATAAGTAAATTTATATTACTCTCCAAAAAAGATCTTTGATACTGATATTAGTATTATCACTAATTTCAGAACTATCTTTCTCATTTACATCTTCATCTATCTTTATTTTACCAGGTAATTCCAAAGTTTTCTGAAAAGCTTTACAATTATCTTCAATTCTGTTTATAAGGAAATCATCACAATACTAGCATTGACTCTCTAATTTAAGCAAAAAATATTTGAAATGATAAGCGTATTCACAGATTAAAATACAACTTACATTTCCAGAATCTATGCAACCTTTCAAATTGCATTGTCTGTCTTCTCGAGAAGGATGTGCAGTATTCTAAGTTATTGGTAATACCTTGACATCAACTTTAGCTTCTAATGTTGAAAGTTCAAATAATTTGGATTTGGAACATTCATTAAATAAAACAGCTTTTGATTTGCCGATATTTGTATATACACCTGTAAATAAATTTAATAAAAAAAGTGCAATGCATTTTTCAAGATATTTTAGCTGTTTGGCTGAATATCTAATATTATGATCCTCAAAAAATGTATTAGTAAACGAGTTGTTACCACGCGTTTGATTGATCGCTTGTGCCTGTTGAATAATTTGATCTGCTGTGTTTGATTTCTGGATTTGTCGTCAAAGAGAACTATGAAAATTTTCCATGTAATAATCATTGAAAATGTGAAGAGAATCTGAAAGAATATTTGAAATTGGATGATTAGTATCAGACTAAAAAAATATCACTTAAAAAAGCTAATGGTAATTTGTTATAATGTCGATGTTGATATTGATAAAAGATAGCCCAAATATGAAACATGACTTCTTTGTATGCCATCCAATTTTCACTATAAAATATAATAGGATAAAAATTCAGAACTAATGAAATGATATTGTCTAATAAGTTAATAAGATATTTGGCTTCTAAATCTTTAGACCATTCAAATTTTTGTAAAATTGATAAATGTATCTGAGACCAACCCTAAGATGCTAGTTCTAAAAGCAAATTGATTTTATAAGGTTTTGGTTTTTTAGCCAATATCTTATGATTTCTATATATATTGTGAAAAAGCTTATCGAAGAATTGATAATTTAAAAGAAAAACCGTTTTACAATTATTTAAGGATACATGCAAAGGCCCAATCATTGGAATGATATGTAAAATTTGTTCCAGTATTCCAGAAGAATCTCCAGCTTTGATGCGACAAGTAATAGCACATTGTACATGAAGTTGTTCAGGATAGTCCATAGGTGCTACTAATACCTGTGTTTCCATATAAGTTTTCATTTTGGGATTCTCTATTAAGTATTTAACTGCATTTATATAATCTTCAGTTGATTTAAGAGATTCGTTTTTTAGATTAACTAGTTTTGTATTTTTCATACTTCAATCAATACGACGTTGCTTAATCCTAATATCATAGCTATGAATTAAGAGACATTCAACACGTTCATTATAGATTTCTAATGCAGGTGTTAAATCAGCAAATGTTTGCTTTTGTTCTGTATAACTAAGCTATAAATGAGGAAAGAAAATTGAGTAAGTATTTGATATAATAATATTTGCATCAATATCCCTTTCATTATGGATATTCTTTTCTTGATTATCAGGATTACAAAATAGGATAGATATTACTTCTGGCAAGGCTTTTAAAAGTATTATAATAAAATGAGTAATATTATGAATACTTGTTATATCACTACAGCGATACTCATGGATATTGTAAAAATCATCTACATTGAGGACGACTAAACTTTCATTCTGTTAAAATAAATAATTTAGTTTTAATTGTAAAACAAAACTTTTAATATATTTATATATATACATTGTTAGTTAAAAACCTTCTCACTGTTGTTGTGTGTCCTTCTGAGTGTTGAGCTTTCTGTCTTGCAATAGTTATATACCTTACTGTCAAGCCTGTACTAGCTAATATCTCTATAACTGATGAAGAAGTTCTGGATGCATCTAGTAAAAATCTAACCTTCGCTTTGATTCTGTTAATAAACTTATTATTAAGTCCCGCTAAAAAATAATAAAATGAAACCAATTTTCTTTTATTTTTTTCATTAGTCATATTACTCTTAACTTGCAGGTTGGTTTCAGCTACCAATTGATTAAAAAAACCTTTCAACGACGGCTCAGCTTCCTCAAGCATTTTTGTGAATTTTTCTGAATCTAAAATGGATCTTTCGTCATACACTCGTTGCTTTGTATATAACACTCCTGCCATTAGTTTGATCTTCTTACTAAGAAGAATTAATTCTAAAAAAAAAAAATAATAAAAAAATAATTATATAAGAAAGAAGTTTAAAATGTGGCTATAAACAAAAAATGATTTGCTTAATTTGCTTATCTAATTTCACTTCATTAAGTTCTGCACATACATCATTATACGCAGCTTCCAATTTCTGAAATTCAGCTTTAGAATAAATAATATCGTTACATATAACATATGACTTACCTTTAATCTGTCTTAAATTTTCTTTCAAAATCCTCTCTTTTGCTAATGGGTATTCTAATACATTAGTATAATCAGGATCTTTATCAGTTTCATATAAGCAATGATGACATATCTTTACATCTGATTATAGTTTTAAAAATTCAATTAGCCGTTCTGGAATCTTCTTGAATTTCTTTCCTTCTTTATTGTTTCTGGTTGTAAACCTATATAAATTGTGTTTGAGATGTGAACAGATATTGGTTTTTGGTTTTTTTGTATTTACTATTTACTGATTATAGTGTTTTCAGCATAATGCTTTGTCGATCAAGTTCAAATGTTGGATCAAACTTAGGATTGTATCTTGATCTGATATAAGAGATATGCTAAACTGTTCATAATTACAGATGACATAATCTTGACCCTCAAAGTCACAATGCTAGGCCTTTCTTTTTCTTTTTTTTTTATTTGAAAGAGGTATTTCTTCTCTGTAAGGGTTTTGTGTGGTTATTTTACATCTATTTCTATTTTAACAAGCCGCTTATGGTAACAATTAAAAAAACTCTTCTTAGTTAACTTCTGAATTACTTCGTGGACTATCAAATTATTTTGACAATTTATAAAGCAGGACTTATATTTTATAAATTTTTTTATCACAACCCTTGCGAATTCATTCCTGTAGTTGCGAATTCATTTAAAGTTAGATGATTAATATTCTTATATAAATTTACTATGTAACGATCATTTTGAAAATAAACCAATCAGAATTAAGTTCGCTATGCTTATTTAATATAATTCTAAAAAATCATTTAAACTTTTTTAATTTTTACTTAGCCTATCCAGAATTGAGTCCTGAAGAGATCGTATAATCTTTCTATAGTGTATATAGATGAGGGACGAAACCCCTTAATAACAGTTGAAATTTAGACGAAACTATATTAAAATCATAATAAGGGATACGACAAAATCCATTCAATATGACAAAAGCTAAAACTGTCGAAACTATATTATAAACATAGAAAAGGGTATGACGAAATTATTTTGAGAAGGTTTTAGCAGGCATCTATAATAGTGTAGGTCCACTTCCTACCTCTTTTCGCTCTATTTCAATAATCACAAAATTCTTAAAAGATATTAATTATACTGTTAAGTTATATTTATCATTATATTATTATTTATTTATTTACTTATGTTGTAATTCTATACTAAATTCCTCCATTTCAACTTACATTTGTGAGTTGAATATACTATATTGAATCTTCAATTGATTCGTTGAGCTACACTCCTTCAGAATCTCATTTTATTACCTCTGTACTCTTCATTTCTCCTTCTTTTTTTCTCGACTAATAAGTCAATTTCATTATCTTCTCAAATGATTCTTGTAGTCATTTTTGTATTTTTAATAAAATATGATTTAATGGAGTAAATTAAAATGATTTAAAGGTTGATTTAAATTTCAAAAGATGAAAAATTATACGATGGTAAAAAATACTTCTCTTTATAAATAAATTTATCCATTTGATTTGATATCTTGTGAAATTCTTTACTCATAATTAAAATAATACAATCTTGATTAAAATTCTGATTTATATTAAAATAAAAGTCAAAATAATAATATAAGCATCATATTATAATTATGCATTGTATTATTTATAAAAATTAGATCAATCCAAATATAACAAGCAAAACTCATGATTGAAATAATACAAAATGAACTCTTCGTAATCAAAAATTCTGATTTGTATTAAAACAAAAAATCAAAATAATAATATATCATATTATTTATAAAATTTAGATCAATCCAAAAATAACTTACGCAAATTAATAAATATAATATATCAAATAATCAGAGTAGATCAATAATAACAAATCATTACCTCAATAATAAATAAAAAATCATTATAAAATTATTTGCTACAATTTAGTAAAAAAATCAATAAGCAATTTCAATATAAGTTTAACAAAAATTGGTTAAAAATTAATAAAAAACAATATGATTTCTTGACACAATTTCAACAAAATTTCAACAAAATTTTAACAAAATCACAGGGATGTTATTTAGTTGATACATCAAAATTTCTTGTAATTATGATGTTATTTTATTCTGTAAAAAGTAAAAAAAAAAACTGTAAATATTATTGTGTAACTCTCAAATTACTATTCTATTATAATAATAAATTTATTGAGATTAGTTTGTTTTAAAGAGACAAACTGTTATTTTAAAACTTCTTTTCTAAGCTTTTTAAAAAACTTTAACTCTTTCTTTTTTATGCTAAAAGATTTTTCTTACTACTCCAAATATAAAATTACTTTATCATAAGCCTCAATAACTTTTTCAGAAGTAATTATTAGTGATAAAGAATCTTCCTCTTTTTCATTTTCTTGATCAGGTAAAACTGCTTTTAAAATTTCTTTGTCAGATATCATTTCATCTATAATCTCAGATTTATCATACTTGACAAATTCTTCAGCGGAAAAAGGATTGTCAAAATATAGTTTATCAATTAATACTTGAACTTCTTTCATCTCCTTTAACTATTTAAGTTCAAGTAATATATCATTACCGGTTTTATCTTCATTTTTATGATTATCTTTAAGTAAAATATCTGCTTTCACGCAATAATTTTTAATTATTTTATTTGTAATATTATTACATACTTGTGTAATATATTTTATACACTTTTTAATATCAATTCCAGAGGATTTGATATAGTATTCATTAAATTTATCAAAAGCTTTAATCTGATTATGTAAATAAAGCTTTCGATATTGTACCTAAAATAAGTTGAATTAGAATTAAATATAAATAAAGTTAATGTCAATTATATTTTAACTAAAGAATTATTAAATC
>CAJVPQ010002529.1:0-13540 GCA_910591825.1 Funneliformis caledonium
TATAATTGGAGCTATGATCAACTTAGCTCATTACTTCGAAGTAGCGTAACAAGCATTCATTTGACTACTGATTTATGAACTGCAAAGTCCTGACATGGTTATTTAGGTGTTAATGCTTCCTAATTATCTTCTGATTTTAAGTTTTGAGAAGCTCTTCTTTCTTGCAACTATCTTCTGTATCTATATACTAGGAAAGTAATTAGTGAAGAATTATTTAAAATAATTTCTAAATGACGTCTTCAAATAATGGTTTTTATTATTTCTACAGATAATGGTCCTAATATAGTGAAGGGAATAAGATTATTAAATAGTAATTATATTAGCAGTATAGAACGTCAACCTTATGCAGCATATACTTTACAATTATCAGTTCAAAAGGGACTGAAACAATGTAAAGCTATTCATCATCATATCAAAAGTGCAAACTTTTTTTCAGCTTTCTAAGCAGGCTCAACATTTACATGAAGTGCAAAATAATCAAGTTAAAGGAGATTGTATTCAAAGTCTTTTCGACCTTCTAACAGATATCAAGACATGATAGAACTCTACCTATCTGGCTTGGAAATACGTTCTTGAATTGCATAATTCAATAAGATTTATTTTAACTTTGCTTCTTTCAGAAACAGATCGTGCTTCTCAAAAAGAAGGTAAAAAACTAGAATGGCTTTGCTTATCAGTTGCAGAAAAAGAGTAATACATATTTTTTATTTAACTTTATTATCAATTGTCTCATTTTATTTTTTAATATACAAAAAAGATAAATTTTATATTTTAAATACAATTCAAATTTTTAACTCTTATTATTTATTTATTTTGTAGGTTTATATAAAATGTAGTAAAGCTATTAGAACTGATCAAAATTGTGACTCAGTATTTGTATGATGCAAGCTATCTTACTCTTAATCTTATTCATCCTTTTATGGAATTTCTTAAAAAACAATTTGCTCCAAGATCAGATAAAGAAGAAACTATCGAATCTTATCTAAATCTTATCTATGAAAAAAATTATGAAGAAAGTGATGATAAAATAACTGATAATGATATACCTGCTGCTGGTACTTGACAACAATGGCAATATGTACATTGACAATTTCATCAAAGAATGAAAATCCGCGATCAAAGAAGACAAATTCGAATGGAACCAGTTAGAAAATAAACAAGGATCGAAAGCATTGAGGATATAAATCAAATTGAATACTTACTATCAGTTAATACCACTGGATTGATTGAAAAGTTTGAGCTGCAATTTATCTTTCGTTAGATGAATTATGGTCTGTTCTGACTGATAATACTTTAATCACCACGTTTCTTGATCCAAGGTTTAAACATTTTAATTGGGCGACTCTAGATGAATGTGATAAAGCACTTTAATTAGTAAAAACAAAATATAATGCATTAAAATCAAGTCTTCATATTCCAGATGACAAAGAACTAACAGAAGATAAGGATCAGAATGATGACGATAATTATTTTTTTCGTGATCTTGAAGGTAATTGCACACAAATGATTACAGATGATGATGACGAAGTATCACGCTATAAAAATATAAAAAATATTAAAGTTAAAGACGATCCTTTAACCTAGTGGGTAAATCATAGGGATAGTTTTCTCATTTTGATATAACTTGCAAGGAAATATCTTTCGATTCCTGCCACTTCAGTGCCAAGCGAACGATTATTTTCCGATGCTAAAAATCATATTTTTGCGAAATAAACATGCTTATCACCTGATCTAGTAAATAAGGTATTATTTTTAAAACATAATAACACATATTTTGAAATGTTTCCGCCTCAAGAAATTTAATAATTAACACTTGTTATAATAGTTAGTACTTAATAATTAATTCTTTTAATTTTTAAATTTTAATTTTAAATGTAATGGAATTACTTATTAATTAAACATTTATATAATAAATAATATTATATTAATTGAACAATTAAATTTTAAATTAATTATTTGTTGATTTAATCTACATTTTTATTATTATTATTTTTTTTTATTCATTATCTTATTATGTTACAAAAAAGTAACGACGAGCTGAAAAAATATATCAAAAATCGGTTTATCAGTTTCTCATTTTATCATTTATCAGTTTTAACCAGTTTATCGATTTATCGATTCAAACTGATATATAACTGGTTCTAATTTTTATAACATGAATAAAACTGGTTTCTAAAATTAAAACTGGTTCCAACCTCTAGCTGCAGCTCCTTTTAAATATCCTCTAGCTATAGCTTTCTTTCTTATAGCATCAATCCATTGGTTGATAGTGACAGTTTTTTCAAAGATGACAAGCCATTTTATGGAATCTTTAGCTTCAATATCATAAAGTAATCAACTTTTACTGTAGTTCATTTAGTTTGTCCTAATGCATTTAATCGAATTCCATCTATTTCAAAGATTCCTTTGAGGGCTAATCTTATTTGTTCACCTGTAGTTGCTGTCATTACTTTTTGTAGTGGATAGTAACTGAGGTTGTTGATAAGCTAATTGCAGAGGGTACTGGAGAGGCAATTAGTTGTCTAAGTAATTATCAGTCTTTCTAAATTTGTATTAAATCTTGATTAAGGATTTCTATGTATACTTTTAGTGAAATAGATTGATTAACAGGTTGTTAGAAGCAATTTGTTTCAAAAGAAACACTTTGAATATACAAATATATTATGTCTGATGTAAAAGGTATAGTCCTATATTAGAGACTAGAAAGTAACTGATAAATTATTCTGATTAATTAGCTATTACAATGTTCTGATACTAAGGTATTACTTGATCTTGTTGTGTAAGTTTCAGCTCTATATTCGTAATAAAACTAATTCTAAAAATTTTGAAAATTATTTGAAAGTGTATTAAATAGAGAGGTGGATAACATTAATTGCAAATATAATTTTCATTGAAGGGAAATTCAAATAATGTTTTACAATATGTTCTACTGTATTTTTTTCAATTGCTTCAAAATTTATACACTTTGCTATTTGTCAGCAGTTCGTTATGTATGAAATTATCTCTGTTTCTTAATTCTCTTAACTCAAACTTTTATACACTTCACTAAATCTGTTAGCAGTCCGTTATGTATAAATTCAATAATATCCTGATAGGAATCACTACTTATTAATATTACTTTTTTCATCGAATAAGTTAACTATACTTTGAAGTCAAAGAGGCAATAGCTTTAACTTAAATCCAATCAACTTGATATGCTATTAATTAGAGAGTTTATTTAATTAATAAGAATAAAATTATAAGTTTTATGTTTGCAAAATGTTAAGATTATTTATTATTATTATTATTAAATGTATACTGAATACAATGTTAGGATCTGTCCTTTTTTCCAGGTATTTTTATATCTTTTATATAGGAAAATTATAATTAAAGTAAATCTATGGTATTTATGATACTATTGACAATAACAACAGAGCTAACAGATATGCTAATTATATTAAATATGAAATAAATAATAATAATGATAAATATAATAAAAATATAATAGATGATATATGTGTCCTATTGGTAGATATAACATATTTTGCATATATGTCATATTTGACAGGTCTGTCAGTTTCTGCCAGTTTCACCACTCACAATTTATTTTATTAGAATTTTATAAATAATGTATATTATGATTAAGTTTCTTATGAGTTTCATAATTTTTACTTGAAAATAATAAAAAGATTTGCATCAGATAATAGCAGGATTATTCAAATTCTTATTATTGCAAAAAACTTGATAATCAAATTCTCTTTTTAAATAATATTTATGCATAAACCTACTAATAGACTTTTAATCATTAAATTGTCTTTAATATATAGATTATATTGATAAGAAGAGTAGTCAAAATTGTTTATATTATTAGTAAAAATTCTATAGGTTCTACTTTTAACTCAACAAAAAAGTTTGTGTTAGAAAATAATATAATTTTTCTAATTTATTTTTAATGCTTTCAATATTTTAATGATTCTACATTATAGTAAAGAATTTTATTAAGATAAATAACATTATATTAATTAATACATTTTTATTAATATTTATAATATGAAAAACTTTATTTTAGATTTTTAGTATATAATATAAACTAAAATGAAACAAAAATTAAAATTATTCGATTTACTTAGAATGAAAAATTGAAAATTTATTCTAATTACCTCAGGTAAAATTAAGATTTAAAAAATAAAAAATCACCTAAAGTGATTAAAATTATATTTTACTTTAAATGAAATATAAATTAATTCAAAATAATTGTAATTAATAAATAAAATTGCTTGTAAATTTATAAACAAAATAATTAAAATGATAATATTAAATATTATTATAATAAATATTAAATTATAAATTTATATTCTAATTAATAATTTAGCTAATATAAAATTAAAAGTCAAATACTATTTCTTAAACTGTAAGTATAAAATTATTTTTAAAACATTTTAGAAAACTTAAAATATTTTGATATCTAATAAGAATACTGTCAGATATTACCTAATATCTTAAAAAGTAGAAGGAAAATAGAAATCTTAGATTATACATAATAATATAGTCATATAATTATAGACATAATTATGTAATAATAATTTGATAATAGTGGCTTAGCAAAATTTATTATCATACAATTATTTTAATAGATCAATGTATTATATATATATATACACGCATATCTATACACACACCTATATTAATACATTTTTTATAAAGTTTATTCATTCTTTATCTGAATTATAAGCTCTTAGTTCAAGTTCTATTTTATCATATAACTTCTTTTGTTAAGGTAGGAGAAGAAAAAGATTGTCAAAAGATGGGTTTTTTTATCTCTTAGATCATTTTCAGGTAGTAGAATGCATTAATCATTTATGATTTGTTAAGAATGTGAGAGTAGGAAAATATTTTTAATAAATAGGATAGAAAAGTCATAAATATGTATTTTTTAATAGAAATGCAATAGGTATTATAACCTGATATTTTCAAAAGATCTCTATATTGAAGAAGGTGAATGAGTTTGTGAATCATCCATCTTTAACTTTGATAACTAGTGGTAAAAAGCTATTATGTTATTAAAGAAAATCCATAGTTTTTTAAGCTCTGAGTGATCTACAGTAACTGCTATTTGTGTATTGTTTAATATTAAGAAAATAGATATACAAATTACAGTGAGTTTCAATCTAGGATCATAGTACAAAACTTTTAGAATAGGTATATGTTATTTTTTCATTTATATCATTTGATTTTTTTGTTTTTTTTCCTTCTTAATTTTTCAGCCTTTTCTCTTTTCATTTTCTTGAATTATATGTATTCAAATGGATTTATAAGTACATCAATATAATAAGCATTAACTTTTTTTTTAAAAATTAAATCATGACATTAAATTTTACAAATAGCTTCTTTTGAATAACGAAAATTTTAAGCAGCTAATTCTGAATCTATAACTTTATCTTGTATATTTAAATGTATACTAAAATGGTCAATAGGCAAAGTAATATCAGAGACAATATTGCCATCCCCCCTTTAACTGAATTGTATTTCGATTATCCTAGAGTATGTATTTGTATACTTAAAAATCTAAGTCAAACTTTTTAAAAGTTGATAATAAGATTTTATATTCTTTAAATGACTAAGATTCTCATCTGATCTTCTGTTCACTAATAAAATTCATATTAGTCAAATTTTTTTGTCTATTTTTAACATATCATTATATTGAAAATTTTAAGCAAAGCTTTTTAATTCTTGCATATGCATAAGTGAAAATATATCAAGAGACCATTAAAGACATGTAAAAATTACTAACTTTCTTGTTCAAAATTCATTATTAAATTCATTTAGATTTATCAATAAATATACTGATAGAATTAATTTTGCCAGATCCTATAGGAAAATCATGATTGACTATAGTTGTAAATTTGTTAATAGACTGTAATATATAAATAGAGGTATGCTCTGAATTTGATCAATTTGAATATCTGATCATCTATCTGAAATTTGACCAGATTCAGATTGATCCGTTTATATCATAGGATTAATCAAATAGAAACTGAATTTACTGATCGATCTAATGACGTATTTCAAAATATGAGGTCTTTGATCTTTACCATTTTTGAAAATTGGATTACACAGGTTATACAGAGTGCTAGGATCGCAGAAATAAAAAAAACAGAAAACAAATTTTTGTGAAATAGCAATTACTAAAAAAAGGAAATAATTAGTATTATAATTGCACAAAACGTAAGGAATATAGAAATTTAAAAATAAAAAAAATTTTTTTTGTAAAATGGCTATTATCGAAAAAGGAAATTAATTGATATACCCATGTGTATAGAAATTAAAAATCATGTGATTTTTCATAATTTTTATAATTTCACCTAAAATTTATAATTCTAGCCAGAATTATAAAATTGATCAGATTATATTGGATAATTCGAAATCTGATGAATAGAAATCTGAATGATCTAAAATTTAACTAGATCAGATAACAGATTGATTAGATTTCATTAGAGCTGACCTTTACAATATTATATGATAAATATAAAATGTTTTATTAATATAAGATAAAAATAAATACAAAGTTTAAGACTTTGTTCGCAATATATAATATTTATATTAATATATATAATATTTTTTCAAACAATACTTTTCTATTCTAATCCTTTTTTATCAGGTTTTTTTTGTACATGCTTTATTTATTATTATCCTAACTACTATTTCTAAAACTTTTTTATGTTATTATATAATATTTTTATTTTAGAATTTTTGTTCAAGTCTTTTTATTAAATTTAATAATAAATGAGAATTCACTTATCTGAAATATTTCATTTAGACTATAAAACAATAATCTTTAGCAGTGATTATAATATCATATAATAATCAAAATTATCATTATCTTATTTTATTTTCTCTCATTTATTTTGTAAGAACTCTTAAGTGTTTTATATTTTAAGCGTAACTTTTAAGAATATTATATTATATTTTATTTCTTATAATACAAATAAGATTTTCAGTTTTTCAAAAGAAAATATGATATAAGTATTTACTTAGAATGATTTTAACAAAAAACTTTTAATATACCTTTATTATATAATTAATATACCTGTAATATTCATCACAAATTATTTTGTATTCAGGCCTTATACTAAACTCCTTATTGATCTTATTTTTCGTAATATTAAAGGCTATATGAAGTATAATTAAACATATTTATTATATATAAACTCTAAACTATTTATAACTAATGATTTATAATTTAATATCTTAAATAATATATTCTTTATATAATAGTTAAAACACTTGTTTATCCCTTAGATTGTAGAGGTTCACAAGTAAATTTGCTTACTTATTTACTATAAATTCCCTTCTGATTTACTTTATGAAAAATTAAAATTTTTAAAAAAATTTTTAAAAAAATTAATTTTATAAATATGTATTATATTATAGTAATTTTTATTTTTTAATTATATAATAAATAATTTACAGTAATTTATAAACTAAACTGACCTTTGACAATCTTATTAACATGTATTTTTAATAATATTAATCATAATAGAATATTATAAAATTTATCATAAAAAATAACTTTAATTATTATACTTTTTATAATTTACTAAGAAATTTTATGATTTTTATTAGTAGTAAAGTGATTCAATTAATTCGCAAACATAAATATTAATTTTAGTAATATAATAATTATATAAAAATATAGTTTAATATATATTTTATTAACTTTATTAAAAGAAATTTTAAGTTTATAAGATATTTTTTAAATAATTTAATTTTTAAATTTAAGTTTTAAAAAATTTATTATAATAATTTTTTAAAAAATTCTTTAAAATTTATAATATTTTATTAAAAAAATAACATATTTTTTTAATTTCGCAAGCAAATTTGCCTGCTAGATAATCTAAGGGATATTTTAGATTCATAAATTTATGTAAAAATAATAGAATAGTATCATAATATCAAAGTTAATATTATATTTTGAATTACTTATTTTAAATTTTTGAATAATAAGAGTATTTTTAACTTTTTCTCTTTTTAGTTTTTTATTAAAAATGATAATATTTAATATAGATCTTTCTTTATACCATAAATGTGTACTTTTCTTCAGTTATATTTAAAAAAATATATCAATTAATTTTTTCATTTTTTAAAATTGTAAAAGATATTTTACTAGAAATGGATCAGTTCTGGTAAGATTATTTTTAGACTAGTTAATAGAACTAAACTTTATAGTTCTCAGTTCATATTCTAAGAATTGATCAGATTGATCCTTTATTATTTATAGCATATATATATTTTAAATTAAAGATTAATATTATAAAATACAATTTTATTTATTATAAAACTATAGTTAGATCGACTTGATCCAGTTTTTATCTTTTTTATGAAATGAATTAGTTTATAAGTCAATCTTTAGATCTATTCTAATAATTTACTATAATGATAATATTCTAAATAAAAATGAAGAAATAATAAGATTAAGAAAGTGTAATAATCATTTTATATGTAATTATTATTATATTTTTATATATCATTAAATATGTATATATCAGATGAATATTTAATTCTATATATATAGTTTTAACAACTAGAAGGGTCAATAGAAAAGAAGGAAATCTACAAATTTTGAATAATTTTAGTTATTAAGCTAGTTTATTCACATAACTATAATTAGCAGAGTGAATCATAAAAAAATTTTTTGATTAAAAAGTAGATTTCTCTCTTTTTTACTGACTACCTTCTAATTTATTTAATTATATAATTTTATATTTATATTCATTTATAATAAAAACAATTTATTTTAGTCTTTTATAAAATTAAAATTTTAATATTATATATACTAAGGACTGATCTTTGGATCAGTCTTATAAATTAGTCTACTAAAAAGAAAATAATATTTTAAACTGAACTGTACTAGTAGGACTAAATAATGCAAGACTAATCTTAGGATTAAATTATGGACTGGACTTAAAACTGACTTATAAACTAATCTAATTTTAAGAAAGATGTGATTGATCTTTTTGGATTAGATTGGACTAATCTAACCCTATATTTTATTAAACTTTAGGTCTTATTTTCAAAAAAATCTATAAGCTTAGTTATATCAAATTTCTTAATTTCTTTTATTAGCGTAACTGATTTATTATTAATTGCTATAACAAAGGTAAAAGTAGATGTAAGTATATTAGTTTTAGATATAATACTTTTAATAATATTTGACTTAGATAAAAAAAGTATTACATTTCAAAGTATTAGTAAAAGAAATTTTATTTGCAAAAAAATAGGTAATAAAAAATATATATAAAAATCTCAGTTATTATACAATTTGTGACTCAATATAATTCTTTCACTTTTCCACTAATATTGCAAAAAAATGTTATATTTACATAATTTTATACTAATTATTTTTAAAAATAACAATTTTGTTTTAATAAAAAATTGCAAAATTACAAAAAAAAAAATTAATTTAAAATATTTTTTACCTAAATTATTTAAGTATTAGATATAGTTAAATAAAGAATTAAAATAATTAAAAATAATTTACATTCAATTATATTTATTTACTTCTGATATAATTTCAGTTATATTATCAGCTATTATTTTAAATTTATCATAAAATTTTACAATATTAATAAAATAAGATATTTTGAAATTATTATTATTATTTTAATATACATTTTCTTTAAATTTTGTTATATTTTTAATTATAACTTTTACTAAATCTTCAACATAAATATGATTATTTAATTCAATTTTCTTATATTTTTTAATTTATCTTTTTTTGATTAATCTGAAATGTTACATGACAGTTTTTATTAAATAATTTGTAAGTATTACACATTTTTTCTATTAAAAAATTTAAGATTATATAATTTTAAATACTTAAAATATATTTAAAATAATATTTTCAGTATTAACATTATTTAAATACATTTTTTTTTATCAGACTAAAAAACAAAATAAATAAAATAAAAAGGCTGATAAAAAAGATAAATATAACTATTATAGTATATATATTATAATAAGTAAAATTTTAAATAGAATTAATTAGTAGATTAAAAAGTTAATTTTATTGCTATATAGATTATTAGAAAAATCATTTTGTCCATTTTATTGCTATTGATCATCATAAAAATTCTCAGATATCAATTTTATTATTTGTATATTATAGATATCTATTTAGTTACTTGCAGATCTGGTAATTTTATTAATATAAAAACTTTATTATCTAATAAAATAGCAATTTTATTTCCTTCAATATATTTAGTTTAGTTTATTTTATTAATTATTTAAATAAGTATAAATATCTTTGTATTTTTATTAAGTCTTATTACCTTTTTAGTAAAGGTAAACTAACAAGATATTAAATCTTTTAGGTACTAAACTTATATTATATTAATAAAGGAGTATAATTAACTAAGTATAAACTTATCCTTCATAATTTTTTAAAATTGTTATAATTTATTCATAAACCCTTTGCATTTATTGCAATTTCTTTAATAACTATTAGTAAATTTATTATATAATATTATATTAATTTGATATATTAATTTAGAGTCTCTGAAGCGTAATCTTTGATATATTTTTGTGTTTATTTTTAGGGAATAAAAAAGTTTAGGTCTAGGACTTTAAGATTTAGTCTTTGATTTCAGTCTTGGTAAGATCTGATCCTAATTTTTAGAACTTAATTTAGAAGGTCCAATTTGATCTTTATATAAAATTTTAATAAATAATATAAATTAAAGTTTAATTTTACAGATATTTGCATATTGCAATTTAATTATAATCACATGAAATATGCAAATTGATTAGATTTTAATTAAACATTACATATCATATCTTTTTATTATCAAATTTTATGTTTTATATTATAAAATATTTAGCAAAAATATTTTATTTGAACTATAATTTTGAAGATTTGAACGATATATAATAATGAATTTAACAATATAGAAATAATTAATGATTTAATTTTATAATATATTAATTATAATAAAATTATTAATAATAATTAAATTATAAATGATTGATTAAGATATTTGAGTATAATATACATTTATGAATTTTAAAGAGTACTATACTTTAAGGAATACTTTGGTTTAAGGAGGTGTATAATAAATTTTAATAATTCAGTAACATTGAATATTTAACCAAAAAGATATTTTTTTAAAAAAAATAACATATACGCATTTACGTAATGTTTGTTAAAATGGTTATTTACGTTATTTATATTATTAATATTAATAAAAAAGGAAACACAATCATATTTTTAATAGAATTAAAAACTATATATAGAGGTAGTATTCACAGGGATGGAAGTCAGGGATATTAGTAATAAAATGTGTTTTTTTACACGAAATATATGAAATTTAAGAAAGTTTTTACTTTTAACAAAACTTTTTAACTACAGATCAGAATTTTTAAAAAAAAAGTATTGTTTAAAAGAGAAAAAAAAGTACATAATCTAGCATAACTATAATTATTAATAAAATAGAAATTATGAAATAATATTAATTTAAAAAATAAAAAAATTATAAGTTTTTATAAAAATTTAGCTTGAAATTAAAAGAATTGAGAAATTCTAATAGCTTCTAATCTTAAAGTATAATATCTTTGTATATTAAATAAATACTATATTTAAAATAAATATTATTTTAACAGTCTAGACTCAGTCTTAATTATAGTCCTATATAAGTTATAGGATTTTTATAAAGACTAAGTCAATCTGTTTACATATCAGGACTGACAGGTCTTAGAACTTTAATTAAACTTTAATAGACCTTCCATATTCTATTTATTTTTATGTTTATTTTACATATTTTTATATTGAGAAAAATCTTTGATTTTATTGTGAATTTTTACCTGTAATTTTTTAAATAATTGTCTAGTTTTATTTATCATTTATAATTTTAATTAAAACTATGAAACTATTATAATAATATATAAAGTTATATTGTTTATAAAAGATTATCATAATTAATTAATATAGATATTTTTAGAAATAATCAGTATAAAAGTTATATGAACATGATATTTTTTTTGCAGAATTACTAAGGAAGTTAAATTCTTCTAAGCTAATAATTATTATTTTAGAATAAAAGCTTTCTAATTCATTAAATTTTCTTAGTAATTCATATAAAAAAAGTTTTAATTCATATCTTTTGACTTTTAGTAGATATGTAGACAATAATTCTGGGAGGAATAGTAGATACTTAAGTTAATTCAAATTCTTTGAAAAAAATTATTATTTGATATATATTTTATAAATTCTATATAATAATTTATTATCAAAATATTATTTTATTTTATAATTTCAAATCAGAATTTTTGCATATCATTAAAATAAATTGTAATATTATTTAAATATTTAATCAACTTATTTAAAGTATTTTTAATCCCAAATTTGATTATATATTTTTTATTTTAAGTAATAAACTATCAAAAAAGTTTTTTTATACTCTTCATAATTTATGTTTAAATTTGATTCTAAAGCATATAATTTTATCATTTTAAAATTAACACTTATTAATTGATCATTTTAAATAATAGTAGTAGATTATCTTTACTCTTATTAAATTTTAAAACTGAAAATGATAGATTAGATTTCAAATCAATTAATTGTATCTCTTATAAACATATTACTAAATAATTCTCTTATTATTATATTTAAAGATAATATATTAAATCTTTAATCAAAAAATAAATTTATTGATAATCACTATTCTAGACTACATAGATTAATCATTCTATTTGATTGATTAGTATACTAATAACTTTTGCTATTAAAGTGAAAATAAAATTTTAAATCAGCGATCATTTAATTAAAAATGTATTAATATTAATTTACTAGTATATTTAATATAGAATTGAATTAATATTATTAGTAATATTAGAAACAGTGTCTGAAGCATTAATTTTATATTGTATAAATATATAATAGATAATAGTAATTTATTAATATGTATCACATGAAGAAAAATTGAGTAAAAGACATGTGTTTATATTACACCTGATCTTAAATTTTAATTGATTGATTTTATAACTGACAGATAAATATTGTATAATTTTGATTATAACAAAGTATCCTTCACTATATTCAGATAATTACACTATTTTATCTCTTATTTTAACTTAGCTTGCTTATAGTAATAAAATTAGAAATAGTCATTTCTTTAAAATTCTTAATGTAAATATTTAGATTAAGTAAAGTTTGTTTATTACTTTTTTGCTAATTTCACATACTTTTAGATTAAAATATTTTAAATTAAGATATAATCTAGCAATTTCTTTAATAGCTATTTTGATAATTTTATAAAAATTAATATTAAGTTATTAGATCCTTAAATAAAAATAAATAATATTACAAATTAATATTTCAGAAAATTCTATACAGTCACACCTCGATATAACGAAGTTGCTGATTCAGCTGATTAGGACTTCGTTATAAGAATCTTCGTTAACGCTATAACGAATTATGTGGTATGTATAATGAATAATTTGTTATAGCGTTAACGAATTATTCGTTATAGTAGATGATTACTGATTTCATTACACAAATATAATTTTA
>CAJVPQ010002530.1:0-13540 GCA_910591825.1 Funneliformis caledonium
AATATAAATTATTAATACTTATTAAATTAATTATAAAATAAAAATAAATAAATTATAATAATATTACATTTATTTATATTAATTTTAATATATATTAGTATTTGTCTAAAGTATGAGAAAATCAATTTTTACATCAAAGTAATATAATGTTATTCCATCCTGTATATTGATCAATTAATAGAATTCTACGTTGTTGATTATGTGTATTTCACAAAAATTAATATTAAAAAATAATAAATTTTTAATTTTTATTATTAGTCCTATTATACTTTAGACTAGAACAGTTACTGTTTTCTAGTTATATTAATTATATTATATATAGTAATATTTGATTAAAATTTTCTTTGCATTATATTTTATAATTTTAATTAACATAATACAGTATAGGATAGAAAATCAGAATTTTTTTTAAGGAATAAAAAGATGAGATCTCAGCTGAATCAAATTTGATCTAAACTATGTAAAATAGAATATAATCATCAAGTAAGTAAGTATATATATATATTTGTATCATTAAAATTAAAATTTTTTTATTTTTTATTTTTCAATATATTCAATTTTTAAAAAAACCTTTAAATTAATTCAATTAGAAATGATGACCTTTAAATAAGAAATTAACCATCAAACAATTTTATAATTATAAAATCAGGATATTTAGAATATCAGAGAAATTTATCAACACACTAGAATTTCCTTCATAATTGTATATAATAATCTTACTAAGCTTTGTAATATATAATTATCTAATGTATAAAAAAAAGTAGTATTCTAAAGGATATTATGGCTAATGTATTATTACAGTTGAATATAATTCTGATAAAATTTTCATAACTTTGCTTGAAAAAAATTTTTGATAATTTTAGTTAGTTCTTTGATGATCATTTGTTAGGCTGTTACTATACTAGAATATTAAAATACTAAGTTATTATAGGTTCAGGTTATCAAAATGCCAGTATAATAAATAGCTAAATACTAGACTGGCTTAATTAAAATTTTTTATATATATTGAGTCAGAAATTCTAAAATAGCTCAATATCTTATGCTCACCTTTAATATATTACTTTGAAAATATTCTCTTCGCAATTCTCCTTTACACCTTTGTGCAGTGTTGTCATAGGACATTGATGGGACACTGATGGGACATAGATGGGACAGATAGGACATTTGGGACATAGTGTGTGACAGGTTGGGACATATAGCTGGGACATATAGCTGGGATAACAAATCTCTGGAACATCAAAAATGTACATCACTGCCTTTGTGATAATTTTAATTTTTATCTTTTAATTTTATAATTTTACATTTATAACACTGTTTATTATTTTATTTTTAATTTCTGATTTTTATTATTATTTTATTATTCAATTTTTATGTAACAGCTTCGTAATTACACAGTTTTAATTAATTAGAATTTAATATTTAGCATTTATAGTATTTAAAATAATAATATAATAAAAGTATAGAGTATCGATATTATTAAATAAATATTTATCATAATTACTTCATTTTTATTCAATAATTATTCATTAAAACCCTTCTGCTTATATTACAAATTGTTTATAAATACATAAACAAAAAAACTGAATATAATAATATTAAGTATTAATTTAATTTATCCGCTAAGATTCTTTTATTTACAAAAATACTATCAATAAAGTTGTCGTCGAAAGATATAAACTTGTCTTATAGACATTTAGCTAAAACTGAACATTAAAATAACCAAAGTAATGCTGATACTAATCACAAACTATAAATATAAATAGGTAAAATAAACTCAAAACTATTATAATGATAATTAGAACAAAATTCTAAAGTAAGATTTATATTCTTAATAATTGACTAGATTAATAAAATTAGTTTTTTAAAAATTTATCATTTTTAAAATAGTATTATTTTTTTATAATTGTATATTTTTTGCTTTAATATAAAAATTCTTTTTAATAGTTTTTTAGTTTCTTTTATTGACTTATTATCACTTTTTCTATAAAACATTTTTAAATATGTTGTAATAAGAGTTTGTATAATATGAGAGAATTAAGCATTTAAAATAAAGAATATAAAGCATTATTAGAATATAATAATACAAAAGATTTTTCTGATACAAATAGATAAGTAATTAAAATATTTAGAATATCATATTATAAATTAGATGATATATGTTTAATAAAAAATAACATTTTATAGTAATATATCTGATGAAATTACAGATATAGAAAAGGGTTAGGGTTAAGGTTAGAAAAATAAAGAAATAAAATGAAAATTAATTAAAAAAAAATAATAAAGCAAAAAAGAAATGAAAATAAAAAAATAATAAATAAAAAAATAATAATTTATTAAAAAAAAGATCAGGAAATAAAAAAAAATTGAAAGAAAAAAAAAATTAGAGGAGAAAAGGAAAGAGATGAAATAATAAAATTAAAAAATAAAGATTTAAAAAAATAAAAAAATAAATGAAAATTAAAAATATATATAAAAATTAAAAAAAAAGGATTACATAAATAAAGATCACATGAAAATGAAAAATTTAGAATTGTGAAAAATAAAAAAATCAAAATTAAATAAGTAAAAAAAAGAAAAAATATGAAAGTAATAAAATGAAATAAACAAAAAAAATGAATTAAACAAAAAAAAAGTAGAAATAAAATAATAAAAAAAACAAACAAAATAATAGAAAAGAAGGTAAAAGATAAAAATAAAAATAATAAAAAATAAACAAAACATTTAAAAAAAATTTAAAAAAATAAAAACAACTAGAAAAGAAGAAAAAAAGAATATTAAAAAATAAAAAATTAAAATTGTGATATAAAAAAAATTGCAATATTAATTTAATTGAAATAAAAATTGCTATAATACTAAAAAAATAATCAAATTTATTATAAAAAAATAAAATTAAAGTGGTTATTAAAAAAGTGAAAAAACTACTTATTACTAACACGCAATTATATAAATTACTCTAATTAGCTAATTAGGTAATATTTCATTATAATAAATTATTCATTATAATAATAATGAATTTTCTTATAATGAAGGTTTGATCAGCTCAGATGGATAATTCATTATAATAAGTGTTAATAATATAATATTAACACAAAATTTTAATAAATTAATTTTATAAAATTGAAATTAAACTTAATATAATGATATTATCAATATAACAATAGTCATTATAAGAATGTATTTAAGATTACATATCATTTTTATTAATTAATTTTTTTTTTATCTAAAATTATATAAATATGAAAACTATAAAGAATATAAAATAATACTTTTTAATGATAATCAAAATAAAAAAGAATTACTTTAATTAAAACTTAATAAAGAAGTTTATATTTTAGCTAAAAATAGATCTATTACTACCGTATTCTTCTGAAAATTAACAACACTTTTTTGTTATAGTGTTGCTTATTTTCAGGTAGTTTAATATAATGAAAGAAAATATTCATTAACCTATTTTATTCTGTACAATGACAAAATAGAAGAGAGTTTTTTTTTTTTACTATTAATATGCGGTAGCTAGAGAGTAAGTAAAAGGCATATCCTAAGTAGGATAAGTGTTATCTCACGTTAAGTAACCTCTTTAAGTCTCTGATCCTATTTAAAGGATACAGCAATCCACCTAGAAGCACATCTCTATACAGTTGTCACCTAATATAGACTATCTTGCAACGAGTTATCCCCATGTCACAAAGCTCACTAGACCTTATTGAGTACCATCATCTTTGTATAGAGAGCAAAACAGAAAAGAGTTGTTATAACTATTAGACGTAAGGTTAAATTGTAAAACGAATACAAAATTCATACTCAGTTAAATATAAAAAAGAATGAACACTAATATTTTATAATTTCATAATATTTTTTTTTTAATTGTAATAATAAAATGCATTTATAATATATTCATAAAGCTAAATTATTTATTTACAAAAAAAATTTTATTAAAAAAAAAAATTTCAACTTTTTATGAAGTGTTGCTTATTTTCGGAATCTATATAAAACAGATGTTGCTTATTTTCAGGGGTTGCTTATTTTTGGAAGGATATGGTATTTTTAAAATCTGTAATATTACAGAATTTATAAATATAGTTATAATACAAATTTATAATAATTTTGTAATATAATAATTATTCTGAAATATGTTAATTATTTATTGTATTGCTATTATATTATGAAGTAATTATAATATTATACAAATAATTATTATATTATAAATGTGTATTACAATTAAATAAATTATATAATATTAATCAAGATTTTTGGTAGCTTAATAATTTATATAATAATATTAATAATGCTTAGTAGTATAATAAATAATATAAATATTTTCTAATAAATAGCATTTAAATAAACATTTTTTTTTTATAATTTTTAAGAAAAAAAATATTTAAATTTTTAAAAAAAAAAACATGTTTAAGTTTTTTAAGTAAAATTTTAAAAGTAAATATAGATTTAATTTTATAATATATTATAAATCTTCATGTAAATTTACTAATATTTTTATAAATTTACTTTTAAATTATTTTATAAAATTATTTTGCTTTTTTTAAAACCTTTTTTTGATTTTTTTTGGTTTTCTTTAATTTCTCCTAGCTTTCTTAAACTTTTTTTTATTTTAGCTTTTTTAGTTTATATACATATTAGTTTACTTTTAACTTTCTTTAATAGTTATAATATTATAATATCAATAATATCTTTTAAACTGTCAGCAAACTTTGATATAATTTATAATCTTAAAAGAGATAGACAACAATTTTTCAAAAATTTAGAATCATATGTAAAGGATCTTAAACAATCAAAGAATATTATTTAGTAACTTGTAATAGTTGTGAATTATATTAGAAACATAGAAAACCTTATTATTATATTCTTCAAATACATTTAGCTAATTATTGTAAAATATATTTTAAAGAACTTAGATTATATTATGCAAGTACTGTAGAAGATAATAAATAGTATAATATTAAAGATGAATATATCTTAAATGAATCAGATAAATCTCTTATTAAAAAATATAAACAAATAGCAATGTTTAATTTTTTTAAATCAAAAAAATTAGAAAAAAAATAAATTGATAAAATCAATCATATTATTACTAAGGCATTTATAATCTCTAATATTTCATTTAATACTATTAAAACTCATGGTTCTTTAATCTAATTAAATATTATACCAGCATATGATATATCTTTATGTTAAATATTAGGTAAATTTTTATTATAAGTAGAATTAGCTAGAATAAATATAAGAATAGAAAATAAATTAAACAAAAAAAAATTTACTGTTAGTAAGAATTATATAATTATTATATTAATTTTAATTAATGATTTGAACTAAATATTAATTAAGTATTTTTTTTATTTTATATATTAGCTTTAGATAGGTAAATAGATTTTCATAGTAATAATATTTGAACTTTTCTCCTTTTAATCCTTCAAGAAAAAATATCTTTTACAATTAAAAGATATTTCAAATATACATCATAATACATAAAATTTATTTAATATTATTTTTAATATAATTAAATAAATTGGCATAGATAAATTTGTAAAAATTATCTCAAATAATGCTAAAATTATAGCAGCTGCCAGACAAATAGTAGTTTAGAAATATTCAAATATAATTAATATTAGATGTATTATGCATTGTATTAATTTAATAAGTTTGAATATTGTTAAAATAAAACAAGTTGAATATCTTGTAAAATGTTATAATATTTTAACAAAGTTTTTTAAAAATTCATATATTGTTGAATCATGGTTGAAGGGAACTATTGTATTAATGGAGAAAATTTAAAGACATATATTAAAATTCGTTAAATAACAATTTATAAATTGTTACTTCTATGTAAAAATTAAAAAAAGCTTTATAATATAAATATTTTATATTTTTTAATATTTGTTTTCATAATAATATATATTTAAATAAATAAATAAAAATAATTTGAATTTTTAAACTCTTTACTTAATTTAAATTATTATGAAAATGAAATCATAATGATTCTATTATATCAATATTAAGAAAACAGGATATTTTTAATGACATTAGAAATTTATCAGAAATTTTTAAACTAATTAAAGATACTATATTAGCATTAAAAGGTAAAAATACTTTAGCAGATTATTATCTGCAACTACTTAAAATAGTAGTATATTTTAAAATAATGTTAATGATTGATTATTGAATATTAAAAATTATTTGCATTTAAACTTTTAATAAAAAATAAAAGGTATAATTATATAATTATTATTTAATATTACTTTTAAATTTATTATTATCTAATATTTAATTTATATTTTTTAGATATCTAGAATTTGATAATAATATTTATTTTTTAGTTTTTTCTTTATCCATAATACTGAGATAATTAAATTTTTTTATTTATTTTTATTATAGTAATTACAAAATAATAATTTTAAAATTAATTATAAGACATGACATTTATAATATATATTTGAATATTTACAAAAATTGCATTAAAAATTTGAAAAAATCTTGATCACAAAAATATCCTCTGATCAAGAATTGTATGCATAAATTCAAATATTTTGATCAAGATGATTGTTATAATTTACCTTATATACTTAATCAAGATATACTATATTTATAGTAAAATTTTATTATTGATGAACATTTTTCATTATATAGATTAGCAAAATTAATTTTTTCTATTACATTACATTTAGCAAGCTATGAATGTTTATTCTCTTTACTTAAATAGTTTTTTAAAAATGAAAAACAAAATTAAATACATAAACATTAGAATCTATAGCAAAAAATATCATCTAATCTTTAATGATAAAAAAAATTTAAATTATGTTTTATCAAATAATTATAATATTTAATAAATGTTAGATGTTATTTATGAAGAAGGAGATTTATAAAGAAGAATCATCATTGCAAAATATTAATGAAGGATTAGATATTAAAAATTTAAAATCTTTAGGATTATGAATATATATAAATAATACTGTACTTCTAACTATTATTAATAAATATATATATAAAAGTGAAATGATAAGAAGTGGAATTCTGAAGAATTAGTTTAAATAATTAGTTTAATATTTTTTACATTTTTTTTTACAATTTTCTACTTAATAAATTGATTTTATTCTCATTTAAACATTATCAAAAAACTTTTATTTTATTATATAAATTTATTTAAAATTTAAAATTTAAAATTTATAAAAAATTTATATCTAATTATTTTTTTATTATAAAAAAAATATTATGTGATTAGATTGTGAATTAAATTCACAGTCTCATTAGATGATTGTGAAATAATATCTTTATTTTTAATTAAAATTTCTTTGATAATATCTTGAATATCATTAGACTTTAATTTTAAAATATTCTATGCAGAAATTGATCATACGCATGTAAATTTTTTTTTTCAATTTTACTAAAAAGCTTATAAATCTTTTCAGCTTTTTCTTTTGTTTTTCTAAGATTATCCTATGAAATATCATCTGAAAATTATTATTATAATTCTTAATTAACTTTTTGTTATGCTATATATTTTACATAAAATTTTTTGTAATATCTAATTTTTTCTAATATAGCTTTATTAAATAAAAAATAACATTTAATTATATCCTGTTGCACTAAGTGTGACTTGTGATATAGAATATCATAATTTCCCTAATGATAAAAATAAACGTTTTTTCTTCAGGATATTTTTAGACAGTTTTTTTCACAATAATAAACTTTTTCATAAACTTTAAATTATTTTGTTTATTATAGATATATAAATTTACATTATTGCCATTTTATTTATTCTAATACTTTAACAATAACTCTACTTTAACATTATTGACAATTTTGAATATTAGAATTTTCAATATTAATTTGCAAAATTTTTGACGAAAAATTTGTAATATTTAAATCTTCTTTTATTTCAAATGAATGTTGTTTGTTGTTGAAATAATTGAGAAGCAGTAATAAAATCTAAAAATATGTAATTTTTAGTTTAGAAGTAAAAAAATAAATACAGCATATTATGGTATCTTGATTTTCAAATGTATTTTCCAATAAAGTATTTCGTTTTTTTTTTAGAAAATTTTTTAGAAGAAATTGGCTGCTTTTCTATAAGCATTAAAAAGATTCATCCAAGTTTTTGTACTATCATTTGTATTAGTAACATGAGAGTAAGCTTGAATATTTAATCTGTAGGAATGACAATCGTTCATATGTTATTGATAATCTGTTCTATTTAATTTATTCAATTAATAACGTTTCCTTGATTTATTTATATTTTTTAAAAAAAATGTATGCATAATACCATCTTTATCTTTAAATCTTCAGATATATATTTAAAATTTAAGTAAATAAAAAATAATTTTTTGACGAAAAGAAAAGAAAAGAATAATTATTATATATGTGATCGAAAGTATAAAAAAAAAACTATAAATAAATGATTGAACACATGATAATAATAATGTTAATTAATAATTATCACAAATCACATGTATTTGGGTATAACTTAGTAATTTCATGGGGATCATAATACCGTAGTTTTTTTTCCTACAAAAAAAAAACTGCGATATTCCTAACTCCCTATGAAATTACTTATATTTACTTCTTGATTTGAAACTTTATTTTGACTTTCAGCTTTTGTTATTTTACAATATAAATAATATAAATTAAAAAAACTATTTGTATTATCATTTTTATCTTCTTTCATAATTTTGAAATTAGGAATATCAATTGTTAATTCTTAAATTAAGGTAATATTTTTTGGTTTTTTAATGTTTTTAATTTTTTAAAATATCTAATACTTTCACTTTATTTATATAAATTCTGTTTAAGCACTTTATCATAAATAAGACAATTAGTAGTACTGTAATAGGTGATAATCTTGATGATCATAGATCTACAGATGTGTAGCAAAGTACAGAATGTCAATAATGTTACACATATTAAATATGTTTAACATGTTTGATATATTTAATATGTCTAACATATTAGATATATTTAATATAATTAATATAGTAGATATAGTTAATATAGTTAATATATTAGATATGTCAATATATGTAGTAAAATAGATATAAATATAACCCCTTTTGTAAGCTAAAAAAGATAGACCAACAGCTATATAGAAACCTCCCTTTGTAAAAGATAGCATAATGCTACTCTTCTCTTTGTGTATTTCTTTTTTCTTATCTATTTTTATTCTTATCTTACATTATTAGTTTTCTTTCTATTTTCAATAAAGTATTTCTTATTTCTTACATAAAACTCTTTGTAAATTACTATGATAACTCTTGACTCATGTTTAAAGCTGCTTGGGTTTAATAACTTTAACTTAACCTGATAAACTGTTAGCAAAATAATCTTAACTTAGCGTAAAACTGATTAGCCTTATACATAAATTATAAAAAAGTCAACCCTCTGATATTGTGTCTAATAGTTGCAATCTGAAAAGTTTGCATATTAACAGTACATATATAGTAAGATAATCCTAATACAATATATGATTATAGGTTAAAACTGTATATGATATAGATATATTATTTAAAAAATTTTTTTGTTACATACAGAAAAGTTTATATACTTGTTTTAGATAAAAAAGCATAAATTTTACGATACTTTCCATTTTTTAATATTTAAAATGTTCAAAATAAAATAATAAAAAAGACTTTATATTAAAAATAAAGAATTTATTCTTTTTAAAAATAAAGCTAAATAAAATCATTTCTGGTAATAGTAATTAAAAATAAACAATAATAATTATTGTGATAGATGATAATAAAAATGATGATAAATGGTAATAAAATAATAATAGATAAAAAGAAAATTCTTACTTTTTCTATTGAATCAACTTCTAATCTAATTAATAGATTCTACAAAATAATTTTATATGCTATTGATCATAAAATTTTATATCAGATTATTATTATATAATATATTTCTTTATAATTATTACGTATATAAATTTATTTATTTAATCTGCTAATTTAATTAAAAGAGATATTCAATTTTTTATTTCATAAATAAAAAATTTCTTAATTTTATTACATAATTTAGATTGCATCATGTTTTTATTAATTTATTTATTAGTTTTTCATTATGTGTTTTTACCTAATGTTATTAACCTTTTTTATTTTAATATTATAAAAACAGTTGAGTTTTTTTTTGCTACAAGAAACATTTATTAATGTTATATTTTTTTATAGGTTAAATCCCAAATCTTTAAACTTTCAGATAAAATAAGGTTTAATGAAAAAATTTAAGAAAAATTTATTTTTTAATTAAAAAAATTAATATTAACTTACCTTATAGATCTAATCTAGATTTTTCAAATCTTATAGTTCTTATGAAGAGAGAAATGGATGTGTTAGAATTTTTTATAAAATAAAAAGAAAAAAACTAATACATAATTTTTATAGGTTCTAAAGTTTTTTTAAACTTTGGAATTGAAAGTAAGTACCTATGAAGGGAAGAAAGGGTGAGATTTTTTTTTAAAAAAAAAACCAATTAATATTTACTTTTGTAAATTTCAAAGTTTATCTAAAGATGTGTTAATAGTGAGATTAAAAAATAGGTTTAACTGGTATTTATTTGTAATCAAATTGAAAAAATGAATATAAAAGTTTTCATAAAATTTAATTGCATTATCTATAAAAAAAAATATACTGAAAAATATATAGGACTATAATTTTAAATTATATTATTATTTTCTGTGATCAAATAATTTATATAAAAAGCATTTTGAGAACTTTTATGTTTCAAAATTTTATTAAACTATGAATCACTTTATGGAATTTTTTTTTGCATCTAAATAAATGGAAATAAAAATAGAATTGGAAGTACAAAATAATGGTAGTGTAGTTTATTATATAATAGTAATTTTATAACCCCTATAATTATATATATACTAATTACAAAGCCTATATTTAACTATCTGAATAAATAATATACATTTTATGAATGTATGACTGTATAACATAGATCAACTATTATTTTAAAATATTACTAATTCAAAATAACAATAATTTGTTTTTTATTATTAAATTTATCAATTTAGAATTGAATCTAATTCTTAATAATTTAAAATATTTTATAATTTTCTATTAAGAAATATTCTGTATCTTTTATACTTTTTTCATATTCTCTCTAATATGCAATAAACCTTTTCATAAACATAATCTTTTAAATAAAGAATATTATCAAATAAGAACTACAATGAAAGTTATACTATATATGCAATCATTATATGACTTAGGATTAGATCTTTGAAATTATCCTTATTTTTTAAAAAAAATATAAAACTATCATTTATTTTACCAAAAATTAAGAAAATTAAATTTCTTCTATATTGTAAAATTATATTCTCTAAGAATTTTTTTCATATCTGCTAGTTTAATGAATGTACTGTTAAATATTTATTATCATATAATTCATAAAACTTTTATTAGTGAATCTTCATAATAATAATTCAAATTTATACAAAAAATAAAGTTCCCTCATATGAGCAAATTTGTTTTAATTTTTACTTTATAGAAATAATATTTAAATTAATAATAGTAGTATCAATAATTTCATTGATATTATTACACTTAGAGAGTAAAATATTATTATTTAGATTGCTGTTAAAATTTAAATAAAAATTTAATAATTTATCATTTCATTAAGTTGTATTTCAAAAGCTTTTTATATGAATGAATCTTTTAGATAAATTCATTAGAAGATAAACCAAAATATCCAATTAAGTATAAATAATATTGTAAAGTATTTTTCATCATTTTGAAATTATCATTCATTTAAGTTATAGGATTTGAAATGAATATGAGATTTTTATCAAGCCATCTTATTACATATTTCAAAAATCAACTTCTTTCATCTTTTTTTTGGGAACTGAAGTACATCAGAAAATTTTTTCAGGAGATATATAATGATATATATTTCTTTATCATTATTTATTACATTAATTATAATATGTGATATATATCGATAATAATCACACTCATCAAGTGATATCGATGTGGATAAATAGTGATAAAAGCATCAGATTTTAACCTAAACGATAAATATCAATAAATATTTAAACGATAAGCATTAAATTTGATAAACACTAATAAATATGCTAACAATAAATAACTTAAACGATAAAAAATATAATCAAAATTTAACCAATACGATAAGTGCATTTATTTTATTATATAATAATAAAATACTATATAAAATAATGTAATCCTTTGCAAATTTTATTATAATAACAATAAAATACTGCTATATAAAATAATGTTAAAAGATATTAATAAGAAAAAAAATAAGCAAAAAAATAAGCGATAAAAATAACTGTAAACGAAAGCCTAAATCAAAAAGCAATGAAATCGCAAAATTAAAATGAATGATATTAAACTTAAAACTTAATTCATAAATAGAATGAATTAAAATAATTACCATTATTATTCAAATAATTCATCGTATGATTTAAAACTTGTATTGCCAAATATCATTTGGTCTTCGGGTGGCTCATCATCTTTGTGATCTTTATTGTCTTTCTTTTTGCTATAAATGTTACTGAGCACTTCTTCACGTAAGACTAACGTTAAATTGTCAAGCGTAATTTTACTGTTTTTATCAAGCGCTTTCTAATTTTGACATTGATTAATAAAATTAATTTTTAAATAACAAAATGAATTCGATAATACCTAATTTTTTTTAATCCAATTCTAGCAATTTCTTGGTGACTTCGAGAATGGGACAATCTGGATTTAATAAAATATCACATATAGATGCTGTGTAGATATACATATCATTAAATTCTTTATTGTTAGCATTATCTAGCGATAGAAATATGACAATAGTAATATTTTCTATCATGGTCCTATTAGTAAATAATTTGTTATAATTGTCTTTTACTTTTTTGGATTGCTTCCATTCCAGGATATCTCTTGAGTTTTTACGTCTATTACTCTTCATTTGCAATCTGAATATTCTGAGAATAGCATTTCAGATTGCTGAGACATAACTTCCCTTATGTCTTTCATTTTTCACATGAGTTATCATAAAATAAAATTAAAATTAAATATTTAAAAATTAACAATTAATTGACAATAATTACCAGAGAATAATATTTCCAATAAAGGTATTGATCCATTCTAGTTCACCCAATTCGTGAATATAATTCAGATAGTTCAACTTAGCCATTTTTCTAATGATCGTTGATATTCCTCTAATTTTAGTCACGTGTTATTTGAAAAAATTCAGCGCATACTGCGCTATCACTAGTCGAAATAGTCCAAATTGGCTAAAAATCAGATGGCTGATTTTAAGCCGATTTTGATACTATTTATGGCCGATTTGCCATGTTTTCTGATCAGCACAAACAGGTGCCGATAGACACCGATCGGACATGGTCATTCAGCATCAATTCAAAACTTAAATTCAACCATAAATCAGCCTAAAACTGGCCTTAATTCGGTAACAATTCAGTCGTCGATAGATGCCGATTGACTTCAATCGGACATAACCATTCAGATTAAATTCAACCATAAATCAGCCTAAAATTGACCTTAATTCAGCATCATTCGGCATTAAT
>CAJVPQ010002531.1:0-13536 GCA_910591825.1 Funneliformis caledonium
CTTAGAATTTTCCCCACTTTAATATCTATTGCAAATAATCAATGATCACACCATTTGCTTCTAATATTATAAACATACCTACCTCTATAGCCTTAACTCCTAACCAAAAATGAATCTGCCTTTTCAATGTCGAACAACCACTTGAACTTTCAATGAAAGAATTTGATGAGGAGTGGTGACCTCTTGTGTTGAATGTATGGGTTAGGTATAGCTCTAAAAACAACGTTAATAGTGATTCATGGAAGGTCTTTATTTGTCAATTTAACAAGCATAATAAATCAAGTACCTGGAAGGGAGGTGTTCTATATGAAAAATGCCGCATAACGAAAATTCGGCCGGCTGATTTGTGTTCTGCAAAAATCAAAGTTTAACATTACATTTCCGAACAAAAAGTACAAATTGAACGATTTAAGGACTCACCTGACCATATGCACTCTCTAGAGGAAAGCGAAAAGATTAAGCATTCTCAAGCTGTCTGAGATTTTGTTGTACAAGAGGCCCTAAAAATTACTGACCACCGGAAATCATTAATGCAGTAAAAGAATATGCAACTGTAGAACTAGATTTAGGAGAAAGCGTAAAGGAGTTAAAACCAAAGAAAGTTATAAATATAAAATATAAAGTGCGTGGATCTCTTGATGTACATCTTATTGGCAATTCCAAATGAAGTATAGATATTCAAGAGGCCATTTCCTTCTTAAGAGAACAAGAATATTTGGTCGAGTATTATGAAATTTCTTATTTGTCAACCTATGCTTTTATTTTTGCAAAACTAAATCAACTCAAAAATCTCGAGTGACATGACTGGTTGACTCTCATAGATTCTACACACAAGACTAATAAATACGATTGTTGGTTGTTTACTTTGTATATTCGCAATAATTATGGATGTTGGAACGTCAGAGCTCATTTCTTTATAAGCAATGAAAATAGTCATAATATTGCGGAGGGCTTAAAAATAATTAAACGATTTGCAAATCATTGGAGTCCAAGATATTTTCTCTCTGACCAAAGTAATATAGAATCCAATGGCAACAAAATGGCTTTTTCAGGTCTTGAAGTTGGTGAACAGGAGTGCAATATTATTTTTTGTACAGTGCATATCATGCGAACCTGAATGAGAAGAATTTACGATAAGAAGACACAACAAAAAATGATCTAAGCTATGCACAAAAGGACTAAGATCAGGTGTGAGGATTTGGTTCAACAAGCGATCAATGAATGCTCAAATCTGACCATTAAACAATACATTTCAAGGAATTACACGAGAAATATGCATCAATAGGGGCTTTGGGCATGACAGCATTCCCTCTTCTTTTGTAAGTGACTTCAATAAATGCCTTAGAATCATATTACAGTGAATTAAAGAGAACCTCTTTCCTATAATATGGTTTAATTGGTATTTATTTTTATATTATAATTTTTTATAAGATAGCTTCATCTAATCTAATTTAATATTATCAGGTGCCTGCCATAAGATAGTTGCACTTGATGAAAAAAAACACTCCGATTCAGAACGTGTTGCTTATGAATTTTGAACTAAAAGGATTTCGGCTATTGGTGTTGATGATGAGATCTTTTGTGAAATTCATAAATTCCTATTTCCAATCTAACAAATGCTTATTGGTGAGATTTACGCTGTTGAAAGATGAATAGAAAAAGGTAAGCCAGCACTGGATCTTACGTTTTTACATTATTACTGCTTATTTTTTCATCGGTATTTACTATCTTGCCATCATGTATTCTATAAAAATATG
Source organism: Funneliformis caledonium (assembly GCA_910591825.1). Classification (NCBI taxonomy): domain Eukaryota; kingdom Fungi; phylum Glomeromycota; class Glomeromycetes; order Glomerales; family Glomeraceae; genus Funneliformis; species Funneliformis caledonium. The sequence goes on from CAJVPQ010002531.1 coordinate 1,758, forward strand.
TATGGTGCTATAAAGCTATTAACATCTGATGTGTGGGAAAAATTTCAACAAATGTTTGATGAGACTAGATTTGATGTATATATACATCGCAAACTAGTTGAATTAGAAGTACCTAAGATAACCGAAGCTGAGAAAGCATTGGAGAATCGACGGTTAGCTGTAAGTGAACTAATAGAAAGGACGCGTGATATATATTGGAGAGTTGAAGAGAAAGGCAACACAAATCAAACTAACTCATTTATTAGAAAACTGAAAGATAGTTTAGAACCTTTTCTAAATAATCAAATATAATACTGATAATAAAATTTTTTTATTATATATGCTAATAAAAAATAACATTTTATGTTACAATATTTAATCTTTAAAATTAGAACACTATATAATACATAACAATATTTATCGTTTAATAGTTTAATATTAGAACACCAAATTTTTATTCATGTGACCACGTGACTTATCTGAATCACAGCCGATCTTTCGATATGACACTACCAATCTGCTGATCACATGATTGAACACGGCTTTAGACAACCCCTTAAAAGGACATACCAAAATTAGAATAATTAGCTGCTATATTTATGTTAACATTAAAACGCCAAAGATAGACATGATTAACGAATCCTTTAAAAATAGATTCTTAACATACTTGATGAATGCAATAAACAACAATATCACGTAATCTTAATAGGAGATCTTAATATAAATATCAATAAATACTACGAACGTCTTAAGCTTAATAAAAATCTTGATTGGAAATTTGAGTTAGTGGAAGGGCTATCATTTAATCGCCTGATTTAAATCTGATTGAACACATGTGAAGTGAAGTGGAAAGACATTTGTGAAAGATTAATGAGCCAATTAAAAATAAAAATGAATTATGGGAAAAAATACAGACAACATGGAATAATATTAAAATTGATATTTGTGAAAAATTAATTTGCTCAATGCCTGAACATGTAAAAGATGTCATGAATCAGAAAGGTAGTTATACACACTGGTAATTTATAAAAATTAAAGAAAGAGGCTAAAATATAATAAAAAATTATTAGTATTATATATATTTATTTTTTTTATTTATTTTTTATTTATTTATTTATTTATTTATTTATTTTTTCAGTTCGATTTTAGTTTTTTTTATTTTTTTTTTAATTTTTAATTTTTTTAATTTATTTTTTAATTAAAATATATAATTTTTATATACCTTTTTCATCTATTTATCTATTTATTTCGATCTCATTATATTCTATTAATTTTATTTTGTCTTTTCAATTAAATTAATTTCGTATTAAAGATTTTAATGAGTTTTTTTTTTATTTTGTTTTTTTTATTAATAAAATAAAATGCTATTTTTTTTGATATTTATAATAATCTTATAATAAATTAATTAAATTAAGTTTTTTTTTTGAATTAAAATAAGAATAATAAAATAAATTTAATATTTACGTAATATACTTTTTTTGTTATTTTTTTTTTAATTTAAAAATAAAGTTAAATAGCTTTTTATATAAATAGTTTATTTATAATTATTATATAATTTATATCTAGTAATAGTTCTAATTCGTAGCTTTTGAATTTTAGTACTCACGTGATTATCAGATAAAATTACGTGAAGTTAAATGATTTACAAAATATTGTACTACGCATTTGCATTTCTTTTGGTCACCACTGTATATAAAAGTAAAGAAAAATAAATTTAGTTAATTTTTATAGAAGATAAAGCATACTGAAAACTGATAATTATTATTATTATTTACAAGTTAATTTTAATCAAATTCTTAAAATCATTTTTTAATTTAGCATATCTAAACAAAATAAATTTTCTTTAATTATTTTATCATATTTTATATACTTATAAAAAAATCAAATAAGAGAAGGAATAAATAGCAGTTTATAAAAGATTGAGCCTTCAATATTCTATAAAAATTTTAATTTTATAAATACACCTTTATCTGTTAATACATATAAGTAAATAAGAAAAATAAAAAAAAACTTAAGAATAAGAAACTAATTTGAAAACTAAATAATTTAGAGCAAATTAAACTAAACCAGACTGAGGATTTTAAGAAATAAGAAGTAATTTATATATTAATATAGTGAACTATAATTAAAAATTATTTTATTTTACTCATTTATAACTTAATAAGAGAAGAAAAATAGAAAAAATAACTGAAAATTATAATATTCAATGAGTTTAAAATATTGCTTAAAATTATTATATTATTATTATTGTAGAGTTAAAAAATTTTAAAATAATATATTATGTGACCTTTTACAACAAAATAGATAAATTAAAGAAATTATAATAATAAGAAATTAAAAAATAACTAATTAAATGAAAAGTTGTAAAGAAAAAACAATTAGTCAGAAATTATATGATATTAGAGAAACAAAAGCAACTAGAATAATGAAACAAAACACAAATTATTTGATATAACTGTTAGATAATACAATTATATAAAATATAACATAATTAGAATGTAATATAAATTTTATAATAAAACTAAATGAAACATGATAACTAGAAAATAATATAATAATTTGAATATTATACAATAACCAAAAGAAAATACAATAACTAAAATGTAATATAAAATAGAATATAAGATCTAAAAATACAAATAACTGAAATTGCAGAGAAAAAAATAATTAAAGAATTTTTAGAATAAAGAAAGAAAAAAAAGGAAACTTACAAATATATATGAATATTATATAAAGATATAGATAAAAAAAACTAATAAACTGAGACCATAGAATACTTGTATAGTCTATATTACCAAAAAAGAAATTAGTAGAAAAATTAAAGAGAGAATATGAATATATTTGAATACAAAAGAAAAGTGAAAATTATTATATGAATTAAAGAAACAGAATGAAATAAAATTATTATTAATAAAAGTAAGGAAATATCTAAAAATAAAGATAATAATAATCATAAGAATGTATAATGATATATATAATAGAATACATAGTGACTTTTAAAATTGTAAATGAAAAAGAAAACATAAGAGAAAAAATAAAAATGAATAGAAAATAAAAATAAAACGAAATTAAAAATAAAAATTAATAAAAAAATTAGAATTTATAATTGAAAAATGGTAGTAAAAGATATAATCAAAGCTAATGATTTTATATAATTATATAATTCACATAATTTATATTATATCATATAATTTCAGTTTATTGCATCATAAAATCATATAATTTGAATCCTTTCATATTAAAATATATAATCTGCAATAAAATATAAGTTTATTTTAAGTTTTTTATAAATGTTATATAAAATTATACCTCTTACATACCCTTATTATTATGTATTTTTTTTAAAAAATAATATTACATTTTAATGATGATTAAGGTAAATTATTATAAATAATATGCATATTTTATCAAATAATATAGAAATTTTATTAAAAAAATAATATCATATAATTTATTTATAATATATAAATAATTTATATTATATCACTTCATAAAATATTGATTCTGAATATAATGTAATATTAGAAATATTAGTGAGAAATAATAAAATAATGGGAAATAATAATAAAACTATAATATAATAATAGAAATTATTAGTAAATAAAATTAAAAATTTAAGAACATTAAAAGAAGGAATAAAAATTAAAAAATTAAGAAAATAGAAAATAGAATTAATAAAAAAAAAATAGGAATCTAAAGAAAATCTATAAATTAATTGATATTACTATAAATAGAGATAGAAATTTATTTAATAAAATTAGACTTCATGAAAGTGATATATTTAGCTTAAATTAAGTTTAATTCTGAGGAAGTATAAAATCAGTTTTCTTTTTAATTAGTTAATTTTAAACAATACTTTTGCTTTTTTCTTATGATTTGTATTTTATTTTATTTATCTATAAAATTTATAAGATTTAACGAAACTATCACATTTTAAAAAATTTAGTAAAATTAGACAGAAATCAATGTCTATAGTTCAGTTGGTAATAATTAAGCTTCTATTATAAATTATATTACAATAGATATAAGCAGAGTTGGGAAATTAGTACAGTTAGTACAGCTTAGTACAATTTAATACAGTTAGTACACATAATAATTATTATAAAATTTAATACAGTACAATACAAGTATAAGGTCAAAATTTGTCTAATACATACAAATTTCCTAACCCTGGCTATAAGTTTAAGTCTTAGCTGAGACATAAAACTAAATAATTTCATAAGAATTTTATATATAATTAAATAATTAAATACATAAACATATATATTAATATGCATTAGTAAATAGTCAATTAATTTATTAATTGACATTGATTATATCTAAATACTGAGTTTTGAAGAATAAGTAGATGCAAATAAAGTCAGGGATTAATATAAACTTAATTTTTACTAATAGGTTTGTAATAAATACTGTCTCATATCTTTAAATTTAAAGATCTTTACCACAAGTAATTAACCAATAATTAGTAGATTAAGTACTATTTTAAAGTAGTTATAATGATAATAAACTGCATTACACTGCTATAACATCATTTAATTGAGTTGATATTTGGGATAAAGACTGAGTTTAATTTTTAAATAAGTTTAATAATATAGGTATGACAGTCACTTACCTTTTTAAAATTTATAAAGATGATAATATCTAAGTCTTTCCAATCATGTATAGTATACCTTAAGGTAATAGTAATTCTAATTAATATTAGTAAGCATAGGAAAAAGTGATATAAGTACTTGTAGTTAAAAGTGATCTCTTTATTTAAATTTGATAGTGATTCTGAGGTTTTAAAGTCTCTATGTTGTAATATTCTGAGTGTATCAACCTAAATAGTAGATATAGTAGACCTTAGATCAATATTAAGCAGGCAGATTCTGATTAGAATTTAAGTCTAACTACAATCTTAAGGATCTTAAGATTATACTGTAAAGTTACTTTATATCCTCTATAAGTAAAACTAATCACTATATAGATTTCTAGTGTTTAGGTACTAAAATTATAAAAAAAAATAATTTAGTAAAATTAGACAATTAACAGACAATTAATTGGAATTATATATAAATATTATATTTTATATAATAAAAAAAAGGAATTAATATTAAATAATATACTTTATTATTTTAATTTATATAAATTAATAAATGATTATTTATAAAATATTTTAATGTTTTGAAAAATAAAATAATAATAATATTATTATTGAAAATAATATAAAAGAAATATAATTAGTTTAATTTTATATAACTGAAATAAATATAATATGTAACTGACTGATAATAACAACATCATATAATATATAATTACAAATAAAGATATCATTATAACTAGTTGCAACATGAATAAAAATTGAGTTGTAACTAGTTATAATTGGTAATAAATAAGAATCACATAGTTGCAACTAATTGCAGTATCATCTTTATTGCAGATGGTAACAACATATGAAATATAATTAATGATAATTATAACACATGATATATAAATGATGATAATAATAATATTTAATAAATAGATCTAATAAGAATAATAAAATAATCAAATGAAAGGTTTAAAACTTAACTTTAAGAAAATAGAATAATAGATAAAATAAAATATAATAGAAAAAAATATATATAAAAGAGAAGAAATTTCTATAGAAATGAAATATTAAAGAATTAAAATAAAAAGAATATAATAATAATTAGAAAGAAAAAACTAATTAAAGGATATAGGAAGAAGAAAAGTAAATAGAAAGATCAAAAACCAAAAAAAAAAATAATATAAAAAATATAAAAATTATAATAAAAAATGACAACAAAATAATTGAAAAAGAATGGAAAATATATTTGAAATAATTTTAAGAAGTAAAATTGATGAAGATATAAGAAAAATAATAATGAATAAGAAGAATGATTCTTAGACAAATAAAATTAATTTATAAAATAAATAGTGAATAATAAAAACATATTAAGTAGATACAGCTCTTGTGAAACTATTAAATTTATAAAATATCATAAATTTGTAAAATTTAAGTTTAGATGATATAATATATATACTTATCTAAACATTTTTTTTTTCACACTTTAAATGAATTGATAGCTTTCTCTTGTATAATAATAGTAACTGAATAGTAGTTTAATAATTAACATAAGAACATTCTACTCTTTCTTTATGATATAAAAAGTTTTGTTTCTAATATTTAATATAAGTTTTGACTTTGTAAATATATTTTTAGCTATCAATATATATTTTTATTATTATTATATTTACTATTAAAAATTTTATAAGACAAAAATACTATTATACTAAATTTTATTGAAAATAAAAAATAATATACATAAATGTACAAAAAAAAAAAGAAAAAAAAAGCTTTAATTTAATTGATCTTTATAAGAAATAAAATATATTGAAAACCGATAATAATTATTTTTCATAAGATAGTCTTCATCAAATTTTTAAAACCATTTTTAATTCAATATATCTAAATAAAATAAATTCTCTTTAATTAATTTACTATATTTTATATACTTATGAAAAAGTCAAGAAAAAAAAGGAAATAAATAATAGTTTACAAAAGGTTGAGTCTTCAATACTTAATATAAGTTTTGATTTTATATATATATCTTCATCTGTTAATACATATAAAAAAAAGAAAAATAAAAAAAGCTCAAGAATAAGAAACTGATTTGAAAGTAAACAATCTAAAACAAGTTAAACTAAATCAGACTAAAAATTTTAAGTAAATAAAAAGTAATTTATATATTGATATAGTAAATTATATAGTTATTGCCTCTAAAAATGTTAATTTAAAAGTTTTATTTGTCTAGATTATCTTCAGAATTAAATAAAAAAATTTAGATGTATTGCTAATAAATATGATAAAAGGTTTAGTAGAAAATGATACCATTAATAAAAATATAGAAGACAAAGATAAGGATAATTTAAATAATGCTAAAGTAGCAATGGATGATTTAATTATGGATAATTTATTTGAATTTGCAAAAAAATCATTTTTGGAATTGTAATTTGCTATCTTTATATAAAATTTTCATTTTTATTAATATTTTAAATAAAATAAACTATTGAAACGCTTAAAATGATCTAAAAAAATAATTTAATTGATCAGACAATTTAATTTTATTAGTTAAATGAATTAATAATTTGTTGTCAATATTTTTTAATGTTATTTTACCTAACAAAAATTTTATTGATATTTATATATTAAAAAATTCCAAATTTGATTGGTTAATTAATTTGTAATAATATTGAAACTCCATAATTTTATTGGTTGATTTATATAATAATGTCAAAATTTTGTATAACTTAAAACAGTTACCCTTATTATTCTAGCATAATGGATATTTATTATATCACATGATAATAAATCAAATATTGATCTTTTTTATCACAAGTCAGATGAAAAAAAATCAGGTAAAATTCATATATCCAATATTAGTATTTACTAATACTAATTTTATATTGAATTAAGTTTAATATGCATGTATAGATCTCAACTGGTTCTTAGCGTAGATTGAGAATCTTTAATATAAACTTCAGTAAAGTCGTATTAGTTGATTAAATTATAATATTAAAGAAATATCAGCATTCCTAAATATTTTCAATATATCTATAATATTTTTATAATATTAATATTGTATATTTTTCTAATAAATTTAATAATAAACATATAATATAAATTTGATATTTATAAAGAATTTAAATGAAAATTATTTAATAATTTTATAATTTAATATTTAAATATTACACATTTTTTCTGATAATACAAATGATTATTAAATATTAATGTTAATAAGTACTATACTAATGATAATAAGTAATATTGTTTAATATTATACAAATATCAATTATGTGAAACTTCGATTATCCAGAGTAATATGAAGTTAAAATAGCCTATTTTGATGCATTATAAGGTGGTTTAAAATTATCTTTTATATATAATTAGTCATTATACCATCTTTTTCTTTTGATTTTTATATTCTGAATACTTTCTCCTATTGAATTAGTATAGCATAGAAGTTTTCAAAGCTATGATAAAAAATTTTTAATTAATAAAATGTGATAATAAGTCTAAATTTTATATTATATATTTAACTTACTCTACTAGACCTCTATTGCTTATTATATATATAGAATATATAGTTTGAATTTTCTAAACGCAGTAGGTAAATTTTCTCATTCTTTTTTTCTTATACCTTTTCTGTATCTAATTCTGAGACTTTATCCAAATAATAGCCTAAGTTACTGATAACTATTTCTAAATCTTCAATCCAATTATTCTATAGTATTGGTGATAGTTATAAATCTACAAGAATCTGATCATCATATGATAGAACCTTCTTTGGTATCTTCCTTTTTTCTTTTGTAATAAAATAAATAAATAAATATTAAATAAATAAATATTAGTATATCATAATAAAATAATAAATAAAAATTAAATAGTATTATTGCAAAAATAAATAATACAAATTTATATCCAAAATTGCAAACTGATACTTACATTCTTTTTTCTTGTATTCGTATTAGTTCTTTGTTTATTTGTTTTTAATTTCAAAGAATCTATTAAAATAGCATATACATCCCTTCAATGATAATAAAGATTTTGTAAAACCTTCTTTAATTCTGTATTTATATACTGAAATCTATCATCAAACGTCTTCTTTATTATTAGAATTATGTCTTAAATTACGTAGATTTTAATGTCTGTCTAATGATTTATATGATTAATTATTAAAGGGCTGTCTGAACTCTTTAAATTCTGAATGATCTCATCTTACAATAAAAAAAGTTAAATAATAATAAAATATATTTACAATAGAATAGCTTATACTAATCTAAAATGCTTTCTTATATTTATAATTCATTAGTTTTAAAGTTTTTCAGACTTTAGAATAATTAGTTGGTGATGGACTGAAAGACAAGAAATGTTGTATTCTTATTTGATTTTTTAGACTACTGATCTGATAACAATCCTCTTTTTCATGATGAAGTTCACTTACTTTTCTTGTTAAATCTAAAATAGCTAAATATAACTCTATAATTTCTGATACTAAGTTATTAGTAATTGAAATATACTGTTATTTTTTTAAGATTACTTGTAAAATTACCTTTTTGATTTTCTTTACTAATATTGCTTTTATTCTTTTGCTTTTCTTTACATTTAACGAAGCATCATCTTGATAAAAGTATAGAGTTTGACTTTATTTCTGTTTAATAAAATATTATCTCAATAGAATGTGAAGTTTGACTTCTTTTCCTGCTTAACGAAGCACCATTTTAACGAAATCATGAAATTTTCCTATTTATTGAAGAGTACAGTGTTTTATTTCTTTTCCTACTTAATGAAGCACCATCTTGACGAAATTGTGAAGTTTCTCTGTCTATTGAAGAAGAAGTTTGACTTCTTTTCCTGCTTAACAAAGCACTATCTTGATAAAATCATAAAATTTTTCTATCTATTGAAGAGTACAGAATTTGACTTCTTTTTCTGCTTAATAAAGTACCATCTCAATGAAATTGTGAAGTTTCTCTGTCTATTGAAGAAGGAATTTGACTTTTACCTTTTTCTTGCAATAGAGTTCTTCTGTATTATTAAAATAAAATAATATTTTTTTATAATTATATTTTTAGAAAAATAAAATATAAAAAAAATTTTATTTACTCACTTGTATTTGTCTATTAGGCCGTTCCAACAAAAAGTTTCGTTTAACATTAACCTCCCCCTTTTATTTTTCCAAAAATTTAAATTTAAACAAACATTTATATATCACGTGATTTCATTAAAAAATATAATGTAAATAGATTTATTTGAAAATTTGGATTATTTATTAAGAATTGTTTTATTAAAAGATCAAAATTATACTAACATTATTATGTATAAATTATGCCCTTTTTCTTTTTTTTGCTGATTCTCCAACTTTTTTTTTACCCCAAGTATGAAAAAAATAACCTGAAAGTTGACAATTAAATAAAGTAGATATACAGATTGATATCCATTAAGCAAATCGTCACTTACCTCTACTAATAAATTATTTGTACCACAATAATAATAAATAGGAGATTTTTTTAAACGGCTTGAATAATAACCACTTTCAATTAGAGAATCACAGTTAAGAGATTAACGAACAAAAATTATATTTTTCAGCTCGTGTGAAAGTGGTATCCATTTTTCCATTTTGCAAGTAAAATCAGTATCATCTATTTTAAGTTGTAATACAAACATCTGCTCTTTTTTCAGGGTATTTATACTATAAATACATCGAATTTTTTCCACAAAAATCACATTCAACAAATTCTCGAACATGATTATTATTAAAGATGCCCTGTGGTAAATTATCAGCTTCTGGTTGTCCCACTTTACTTAGACGAAACTTTTCAGATGTTTGAGTACCATATATACTTAAAAATCCTTATAGTGATCAGGATCAGCTAAAATACAAATATTCAAAAATGTAATTAGTATATGCACGCTTATAAAATAATATATCAAAAAATTGTATAATTCTTACCAATAGACGGTTCAGGATCAGACAAAAAATGAAATTCATTAAATACCTCAATTGGTAATTCAACTGGCAAACAGATAGCATACTCAATATTATTGCATTTCTTAATCTACAGAAATTACAGTTTTATAATGAATTTCAAATACAAAGGGCCGGTATACAAAGCATTTATTTCTATTTAACATACCTGAAATGAATATTATCTGATTTGACAATGTGTATCAATAAATTCTTTTAATTTGAGAAATTTTCTTAATTCTACTAGTGTTATATCATTAACTATAAGCTGACTTTCAACTAATAATATAGACTTGATACAGTATACGTAATATTAATTTAGTAATTAATGAAAATAAATTTAAACAAAATATAAAAAATATCTTATACCTTAAATAAAAAATCAATTTCAGATTCTATAGCAGGAGAAGCAATTTTAAATTTTAAATCATGTAAAGAAAAGCGTGAAGTATAGTTTTCAAGGAAGTCTTAGGTAATGCTAATTGATTCAATAAGCTCTTCTTTTAGATTTACATTGGAATTAGCTTCCTCGCAGATTTCAGATAAATTTTTAATTCGTGATCTGCATATAAAGTAGAGAAAATTGCTATTCTGATTTGGGGCACTGATCATATATAAATATAGAAAATCGGTTATAATTCATCCAGTTTGAACTAATCTAGAATAACCATTTGTACAACCAAAATGTCATATTAAATTTGATAATAATAGAATATCATGTGCATATAATTTTGCATTTTCTTACGAAATTATAAATAAAACTTTGACTTTTGCTTGCCGTGTCGTCAGATTCCCTACTTATAAATATAATAAGTAAATTCACAACTTTAATAATTGGGGGGTTTTTTTTGATAAAATTTATGACAAACTACTTAAACAAACATTATTTATTATCAAAATCTTTATTTATTTAACGGGTTTCTAGTCTTCATTAACTAGCGCTAAAGCCTGTTAGGCTTTATTTTACGATGGGTTTGTACATATTGAGTAATCCAATTACTAATTGTAGAAACTTTAGGAATTTCCTCTGCTTCTAACATACCTTCTTTAACCAATTCTTTTAACTCGTTATGCATTTCTTGAGCTGTATATTTTTCACTTTTGTTTATATATCCAGCCAAGAAATATGCTTTAAGGTATGAAATAATATTTTGCTTATTCGTTTACCTCCTCCCTTTTTACCAAATTTTTGTTTTTCTTTTAGAGCCCATCCACTTGATAATGCAAATTCTAATGTATATGCTGGATTTTGTCTTGAATCCTCCAACTCAACATCAATTTCAGTATTT
>CAJVPQ010002532.1:0-13531 GCA_910591825.1 Funneliformis caledonium
TCTGTCTGACAATGAAAATCCGTTGTATTGTAAAATTCGTTATATCAAAATTCGTTGTAGAAAGAGTTGACTGTACTAATACAATAAATTGGCAAATCACATTTTTATTCATCAATGATAATAATACTCAAAATGCCAGAGAAAAGTAACAACTGAAATGATTGAAAGTTTTACCATTTATGAATGAAGAAAAGCAAACTAAATGATTTGTTAATGATCAAAAAACTTTGCAAAATTTATTCAAATTTCTTTGTTATACACAAATAATATTTTAATCGATTTATTATATGAAATACGAATATAAGAGAAAGGAGCTAGCCGGCCAAGTAAAAATGAAAATAAAAAATGATAGAGTAGCAGGATGTTTCAAGGGAGGAAAGGCATAAAAGAACATGCCTACTTGATAAGCCTGTCAAGCCCTAATTCATATACTGGCAATTCCTTTCTCACTACTCAGTAGTATATATATTATATATATGATAGTGATCTATTCAAGCAACCTATCTTTTCTAAGTTTTTGCTATTTAAATTTTTCCTACAATAAAAACCCTTTATCATATCTTTCCCAATTACTCCCATTCCAAATCTACTAAGAATATCAACTGATACATCTGATCTAAAGAATAATCATTCACACCCTTAATTCTATCAAAGATGTCCGTAAATTGTTTCTGGATTACAGAAAATTAATACAATTTTCTTATTTTAATAATAAATTTATCAACTAATACACATAATTTTAGTTTAAATTTTATATACTGAATAAAATAGATTGATAATAATTTAAAGTATAATAAATTCTATATTTAAGTTTTATAACACTATGCTTTTTTAATTACAAAATGATATTATTTTAATTTTTGTATTCAGATAATATAATAATTTTGAATGTTACTATATGCTATATCTATTGATTTATTTACATACAATGATTATATTATTATTTGATAGTTTTTATAATGTAAAGTTTTAAAATTAATCAAATTTTTATAATATCTAAAAATATAATAAAAAAAATGTTAGCAAAATATTAATTTTATATTTATATCTTTTTAAATGAATTATAAATATATTATACTTCAATAATGTAATATTAATTGATAATTCTAAAAAGATGATTATTTTGCTTATTTTTGTATAATTTTTAAAGCCACATGTATCAAACAATATATTCGGGCACTTATGTCATTGTAATACATTTAATGGTAACACGAGAATTTTGTAAGACATTCCAATTTTTTGCAAACAAACGGTCCAACAAGTTTGACAAAAATTATAGTAGAATATAATCGGGCTTCGTTTTTCGTATTATATAGCGCTTTAGTTAGCACACATCATTCATAGTGTTATAGTATATAACATTTACAAAAATTTATAGAATAATAATAACACGTAAATGGCTCAACGAAATAGGTTACCACAGTTTGATTTATATGACTATGAACGTCCCACTACTGTGTCGCGATTTGATTCAATCCGTCAGCCTTTGGTTCATGAGTTTACCGATAAAAATTATAATGACTTTTCTAGTTTAACAACAAAAGAACTTTCTCAATTTATTGGTCAATTTCAAAAGTTCCAAGAAGAAGCCTTAGGTCGTAATGCTCCACGATCTAATACTCCTCACCCCACAAAAGTTCCAGCAAAATTGTTTAAATTAGATCCCGCTCCTACGACTAAATCTCCTATTTATCATATTCTTCGTGCTGCTTACGAATTTCGTGCATCAAAAAAATGGAGAAGGTGGGACTGGAGTAATGCAAAAGAGATGGTTGAAATGGTTTCATATGTAAGAGATTATTTGGTTAATGAAGGGATCATTAAGAATCCTATGATTAAATTGGGAGAGTCTGTTGAGAGAATAAGGAGACAGGAATTGATTGAACAAGTTCATTTGTTGGGAGGTATGTTGATCATTTATATCAGTTACTTTTCCTGTGGCTTAGTTATCAATGAATTTTGATTGGCAATTTTTTAAAATTTCCTAGTTTGTAAATCGTGAATTTTAAAGAAATTTCTTACAAAACTTTAATTATAGGACGAATAACTCGTGATAATGAAAGTGCAACACACGTAATTCATTATACAAATGATAATGATGATACAGATGAAGAATGGTTTAGAACTCTGGAAAAAAAATCTGGAAGAGTGCTTGTACATTGGTGGTATTATCCAGATTCTTATGACATGTGGTTGGAAGAAACTGCGGAACACGCGGATCCAGAGCCCATGCCTGAGCACAAAGGACCATGGAATGTGAGTGAACGCTGGCTTACGGATAGTGTTATGTTTAATGAATGGATGAATGAAGAAGACTATGAAATTTCGGATACGTCAGACTTTAGGAGATTATCTGCTGGTGATGATCAATCCGGTATTTCTGAGTCTGAAACTTCACCGATTCATAAACGTAACTTGGATTCAATGGATTCTCCTTTGCAAATGGAAATTGATGCAAGACCAACTGTTGGTGCCAAACGTGCTCGAATAAGATCTCCTGAACGTGATATCTTACCCGAACATCCGAGTGTATCTCTTGTTGACATAGAAATAGAAGCAAATCGCGTAGGAGGTGTTCGTTCAAAGAAGAATGAACTTGATCCTATCGCTGGTGGTGAAATCGCAAACATTTCTCAATCAATTCCCGTTGACATCCGTACTGAAACCCCGCATGAAGCTTTTGGCGAGGAAAATCCTGAAGCTATAGAAGATAATACAGAAATGGATAATATAACTTCTGATTTGAATGACATACGTATACCTAATGATACCAACAGTAAGTTCTTCACTTTCTAAGCTTTTAATTATTAAAATTTTTTTGTATAATGATAAATTTCTTCAAATTTGATTGTAAGATATGGATGTTGATATGTTAGAACGGGAACAAACTGAACCTATTGGTGATAATATTTCTCCTAAACGTAATGCAGATTCTCCTACCCCTGTTGTAAAAGAAGTTGACGAGGATGAACAAATGGGAACCCCAGAAGACTCTAAACAGCAGGACGATAATATTAATGACACTTTGCCTGAAACCGTCGTTCCTGATGCAACCGCTACAAATTCTGAAGAAGAGAAGAAGCGGCTTGAAGAGGAAGCACGAAAATATTTATCCCAACAAACGCAAGAAATTATTATTCCTTCTTATGCTGCATGGTTTGATATGGCAAAGATTCATAGTATAGAACAAAAGTCTTTGCCCGAATTCTTTAATAATAGGAATAAATCTAAAACTCCAAGTATCTATAAAGAGTATAGAGACTTCATAATAAATACATACCGATTAAATCCTGGCGAATATTTAACAGTTACAGCATGTCGAAGAAATTTGGCTGGAGATGTCTGTGCTATTATTCGAATTCATGCTTTCTTGGAGCAGTGGGGTTTAATTAACTATCAAGTAAGATTACTATATAAAGTGATATATTTTATCTATCATATTTCCTTTATGAACGAATTCAATAACTTTAATTTATAATTTAAACTCAGGTTGATCCAGATACTCGTCCCTCATCTGTTGGACCACCGTTCACTGGGCATTTTCGAGTTTCAGCTGATACTCCAAGAGGTCTTCAACCTTTTCACCCATCCACCATGTCTTTATCGACATCAAATTTGCCTAATACTGCTTCTACAATTAACGCTGGCCCTTCTGACGTTACTGTAAATGCAAATGTTAAAATGGAAAGACCAATTAGTATTCGTCAGAATGTTTATCAATCAGCATTGGCTACTGATGCAGGTTCGCAGGTTTCTCAAGATGATAATGCAAGTGCTGGAATTGAAGGTGGAGCAAATGAACCACGTCAATACAATTGTTGTACTTGCGGAGTTGACTGTACTCGTGTTCGTTATCATAGCTTGAAAACCCAAAACTTTGAACTATGTTCGAATTGTTATCTTGAAGGTAGGTATCCTACTACAATGTATAGCGGTGACTTCTTGAAAATGGATGATACGCCTTTCAAACATGCTCAAGACGATGATTGGTCAGAACAAGAAACATTAGCACTCCTTGAGGGTGTTGAATTGTACGAGGATGACTGGCATAAGATTTCTGAACATGTCGGCACACGTACTAGAGAACAATGTATTTTACACTTCTTAGAATTTCCGATTGAAGATCCTCTTAATAATACCACTATATCGGATTTGGGTCCATTGCAATATCAACGTATACCATTTAGTCAAGCCGATAATCCTATTATGTCAGTGGTAGCATTTTTGGCCTCTGTAGTTAATCCGGGTGTAGCGGCTGCAGCTGCTAAATCTGCATTAAAAGAATTATCATCACCCAAAGTTTCCGATAAATCTAAAGAAATTAATGGAATTAAGGATACTAAAACAGGTGAACCTGCAGAAACTTCTGATACTACTCCACTTATTGAAATTAAGCATGAGGATGCTATGGATACAGAAGAAGGATCAAGTGATTTGAAATTAGAATCATCTTCTAATACAGCAACGGCTTCTGATGCAACTGTTGGTCGACCAAAATTATTAGAAAGGGCTGGAGCTACGGCAATGGGCGCTGCAGCTGCTAAAGCTAAAGTTCTTGCAGATTATGAAGAACGAGAAATACAACGACTTGTTAATGCTGTCATCGAAAATCAATTAAAAAAGCTTGAACTTAAGCTGCAACAATTCGAAGAACTAGAAGTTGTACTTGAAAATGAGAAAAGGGATTTAGAAAAGCAACGTCAATTGTTGTTCAATGAGAGATTGTCACTAAAAAAGAATAGTTTGACAATGCAAGAACAGTTAAGAAATTCACAAGCCGGTGGATCAAAACAACCATTAAGTAGTAGTGGTTTTTTTAATTCAAGTAATAACACTCGGATTATATCCGGTGTTGAATATCAACAACAACAAATACAACAACATACATCAGTTAGACCACTGGGACAAGAAGAAGCAGACAATGAACCCGTTATAATGAACTTGTCATGATAAAATTTAAATGTCTTGATCTTATTTGTTAAACCTTTATATTTGTTATGAATTAATATTGATCTTTAATAATTTGTATATAAATTTTCCGAATTTATACTAAACCTTATATTTTGAAAGTCTTATTCTAAACGTATTTCTCATCAAATTATTATTCATTCATACTGATTGTAATTTGCGTTTATTGGTTTTTTTATTCATTCGTTTTAGTCATCGCTATTAGAGAATTTCACTTTTTCAATTTTTTTTTTTTTTTTAAAGGATTCATATGGATGGATAAAATGTATATAACGAAAATAAATATCAATAAAAAAAAAAATATTTTTTTTTTTAATATAAAATTTTTAATTAAATCAATTAACTATAAATATTATTATTAATAAGTTAAGAATTATTAATTTTTATATCGATAAATATTATTAAGATAAATAAATAAATTTAATTATTTAGTTTATAATAGGATTCCTATTTTTAATTATTTTTAATTTTATATAATTTTAATTAAAAATTAAATAATTTAAGTTTATTTTTATTATTAAAAATCAAATATTATTAATTAAAATTTTATATTTAAGTAATCAGATTTTTATATTATCATTTACATATTAAATATATATTAACGTTAATTAATATATTTTTGCTTTTTTTATAATAAATGTTTTAAATTTATAAAATATTATTTATATTAATATATTAATTATTATTAAAAATTAAAATAAAAATATTTTATCAAAAATTTAATTTTAAATTAATATTTTTTATTTATAATTAAATGATTAATATAATATTATTCTAAAAAATATTTTTTAAATATTTATATATATTGGATATAAATGGTGTTTAGAATGTAATTCTAATTTATTTAAATAAAAATTTTCTAATTGGATTAGTAAAAATGCATTTATTGATAAATTTATTCAAGAAACTCAATTGAATGCTCAAAATAAAAGGCAATTTATCTTTTAAATTATAAAGCAGGCAAATTTGCATGATACAATACCAAAGTAAGGATTTAAGGACCGAAGGTCTATCCTTCACTTTGGTATTGTATATTGAAAGGCTCTTAAACCTCAGGAACTATATCAATTTTTTTTATTATATGAGAAGAAGTTATAAAAGCTATAAAATCTTAATTTCTATATTATTTTAGATAAGCTTCTAGCTGGCTTAGAAGGTTAATTTTTATTTTGATTTTTTTATTATATATTAGAAAAGCTTCTAAAACTTCTAGAATTGTAATTTTTATATTATAAATTAATCTAATAAAAAATAAGTCTAACGAAAATAAATATATCAGAAATTGATATTACAAGGATTAGCGTAATAATTAGCATATTTTTTAATAAGTCTAATAAAAATAAGTCTAATGATCCTTATTACCTTATAAATAAGTCTAACAAAAAAATAAGTCTAACAAAAATAAATCTAACAGTCCTTATTACTTCATAAATAAGTTTAATAGCTTTCTTAAGTCTAACGAAAATCCATAAATAAGCCTAACAAAAATCATATGACTTTTTAAATCTAACGAACTTTTCTATATACAAGAATGACTTCTATATAAGCTAGCTTATTAAATAGCATAATTGTTAAATAAGTATAATGGGATTTTTATCCTAACTTTTTCTTAATCAAGAACGAGTTCAATGCAGGCTAGCTTACTAAATAGAATATTTTATATAAAAGTCTAACAAAACATCATCCTGTAAAGTTTCAGAAAAAATCCACAGAATTGTCTCAATTTTTCTTTAGTTAAGAACAGATTCTGCATAGACTAATTTATCAAATAGCATATTAATCATAAAATTTTAATGAAAAATATAAAAAAGCAAGTCTAACAAAAATTTAACAAATGCTTATTAGATATTATGCCCAAAATTTAAGTTAACTGAAATAATTTTTTCATTTATTCTGGTTAGCAAATATTACAATAATCTTTTTCTTCTAATTTTATTAAAAGGAGACATTCTTTGCAAAGAGAAATATTAAGATTTGTAAGCATATTTCTATAGGTATCCATTATTTTCTTTCTCATATCTCTGATTGAAATCTATCATAGAATTGGCTAATATAGAATTAGCTAACATAAGTTCTTTCTCATCAAAATCTATTATAGTATTAGGTAACATAATAATTTCTAATATATAGTGGATATTGTCTACAAGCAGAAGCTGTAGGTTTTTCAAAATCAGAACATTTTTTAATTTTTCAATAAAATTGATATCCTTCAGGTCTAGTACTATCATTCCCACAAGCTTTTTCAATATTGCAAAGAAATGAGCAAGAATATTCACTGATCATTCTACTTTTTTATTATTAGAATCAAAAAGATTAATTAATAATTAGTTAATACTTCAGTTTTGTAATAGTTAGAACTGCTTCAGAAAGCTTGTAAATACTTATCTTCAGTAAAGTTTCTATGATTAAAAAGTAAAATAATTAATTAAAAAAAAATTATATAAGCAAGCAATAATGCAAATGTTAGAGTTAACAATATGATTAGAAAAACAAGAAGTAATAAAAAAGATACAATCTGTAAACATTATGATCATAAATGTTTAACACTTCAGAAATTTTGTAAGCATCTTAAGCAAAAAAATCTATATAAACTACTACAAGACTAGAAGGATATAGCTTCTACTAAAGTGTCAAATTTAGCATCTATTTAAGAATTTAAGCAATATCCTATTCGAGAGTCTATTCAAACTTCTAAACCTGAACTACAAATGATCATTTAAGATCCTGCTCCTAAGCTAGAACTTATTCATAAAAGAGACTATATTATTGAAGAGGAAGTTAAAGATTGGGTTAATCCAAATATACAAAAACCTAAAAAGCATTTTAAGTTATAAGAAGCAAGATTGTAAAGACGTTAAAAAGAACTTGATTTAGGTGTTGAACTATGTGAAGTAAATAATTTAGATAGTTGTAAAACACTCTTTCATGATCTTGAGTAGTATAATCCAAAAGCAGTTAGATTACTAATAAAAGAGGAATTAAATAATAATTTAGAAGCTAGTCCAAAATTTAAAATACAAGCTTTTAAGAAAAATAATAAATCTAAGATTTTATCAATAAAGAATTAAACGCTTAAGAGAAATTAAGAAACATAAAAGATCAGAGAAGGATTTAAAATTTAGGAATAAGAAGAATTGTGAATAGCAGTTAAAAGAAGAGCTATAGCTGTAAATTATACAAAAGTTTCTAAATCTCATTCAGATAATAGAAGCGATATACGAAAAATATTAGAAAGTTAAAGAAAATAATTTAAAGAAATACTTGAAAAGGAATTCGATAAGTATGAATAATTTAAGTCTACTTTATGTTCTTTTATCAAATTTCTTATAGATAATAAACCTGAAAATAAAAAATAGGGAAAAAAGAATTCATGAATTGATTGGCTTAGAAATAAACAAATTATAGTTTTTAATAGAGATGAAATAGATGATTACTTAAGCAATACTTTTGAATAAATTCTAAATCAAGTGGAGGAGAGAGGAGGTAAATCTAATGCTTAAGAATATATTTGAGTAGTAATACTATGTCTAGTAGAATAATTTGTAATTCTTCTTTTACAAATAAGCGTCTAAAACCCTTATAAAACTTGTAAAGAATAGGCTATTTTTTTTATCAAATAAGAATCAATTGTAAAGACTTCAGAAGACTAATTGCAATCAGTTATCCTTTTTCTCCCACCTTCTAATTCACCAGGTTTTAAAGGTGACAAACTTCTGTATAACTAGTAAAAGAGGTTTATTATAACTAACTGGCTTCCTATGCTTTACCGAAAATCTAACTATTTTTTTTCCTTTTAATACTATTTTTACAGCTTCATAAGGAGACATTCCTATTAACTAAGTAGGAGTATTATTATAAATATCATCATTTATATAAAGTCCCTTAATCCACACTCTGAATCTATCAGTTAAAAGTAAATGAAAATCTACAACATCTTACCAAAAATAAGCATGCTTTTCAAATTCTTGATGGTTACATTCAGCAATAGTAATGTTCTGAAAGGTTCAGTTTAATTTAGATTATAGGTTAATCTGAAACTGAACTGAACTGTAAACTGGTAAAAATCTGAACTGAACTGAAAATTTCAGATTAATCCAAAATTTCAGTTCATTTAGAACGATAATTTAATCGTTCCAATTGAACGATTCTTTTATTGTTCATTTAGAATGATAATTTAATCATTTCAATCAAATGATTTTCTTATCATTTGTTTGGAACGATAATTTAATCATTCCAATTAAACGATTTTCTTATCGTTTGTTTGAAATGATAACTTCAATCGTTCTAAATAAATGATTCTTTTATCGTTCTTTTGGAACAATAATTTAATTGTTCTAATCGAACAATTTTCTTATCATTCATTTGAAATGATAACTTCAATTATTCTAAATGAACGATTCTTTTATTATTCATTTAGAATGATAATTTAATTATTCCAATTGAACAATTCTTTTATTGTTCATTTGGAATGATAACTTTAATAGTTCCAAATGAACAATTTTTTATCATTTGATTGGAATGATAATTTAATCATTCTAATCAAACGATTCTTTTATCGTTCGTTTGAAATGATAATTTAATCATTCTAATCGAATGATTCTTTATCGTTCATTTGGAATAATAATTTAATCATTCCAATCAAACGATTTTCTTATCGTTTGTTTGGAATGATAACTTCAATCATTCCAAATGAATGATTCTTTATCGTTCATTTGGAATGATAATTTAATCATTCTAATTGAACAATTTTTTTATCGTTCATTTGAAACAATAATTTAATCATTCTAATCGAACGATTTTCTTATCATTCGTTTGAAATGATAACTTCAATCGTTCATTTGGAACGATAAATTTAATCATTCTAAACGATCTGAAATTTTCAGTTCAGTTTGAATTTTTTTCAGTTCAGATTAGATTTATAATCTGAAAAAAATTCAAACTGAACTGAAAATTTTCAGATTGAAATTTTTGCAATCTGAAACTGAACTAAAGTATATCTGAACTGAAAATTTTTGGATTAATCAAACCATTTAGAGCTTTAAGTAATAGCTATACTACATTTAGAATTAGTATACTAAATTTTTACATTATGCTTAAGTAATAAATCCTTATACTCACTCATAAATTCAGTACCTTTATCAATGATTAAAATATTTGATCAAATAAGAGGAAAATTCAGATCATCATAAATTTTCTGAAATGCTTTGGCCACTTGTACTGATAATTTATTAGTTAAATTAAAACTACAATAAAATTTAGTAGTTACATCTTTTATTACAAGCCTATGTTTATAAATTTGATTGTTTATTTTACAATGAGAAAATGGTATAGTATCAAATTGATATATATCGTTTAGATCTTGAATATTATTAAAAGAAGCAAACTGAATAAACTTTGGCTATGGCTTGTATATCTAATATAAAATTTAATGATTTAGCCATTTTTTTATCATAGATAAAGTGAACTTATATCCAGCTTTCTTACAAGCATCCAGTATTTTTTTAGCAGTCTGATAGTAATCTTCAGGTTTATAATATATCTCTTGCAAAGTGAGATTCTGATCAAGATCATACATTTTTTGAGGATCTATATAAATTAAAGGTTCTTTCATCTTTCTATATATTTACAAAAAAAAAGAATATTATTTTGCAGATTTCATCTAAGACAGAGAAGAACATGTAAAGAATATAAAGCTGAATTAGAAGAGAAAATTACTATCTTCATAGTGAATTACAGATAGAAGTGGTTATTAATTTTTAGAATAAAAGTTGAATTAATCAATTAGAATAAAATTATTTCTAGTATAAGTAAGAAATTCAGAATCTTAATAGAGAAATAGAGCGTCTTGAAAATGCTTTAGAAAAAAATATCAGAACTAAAATTTGAAATCTTCAGTCTAAAAAATCAGTTATATCAAGCTAAGAAGGATATGCAAGATAAGAAAAAATATGTCTCTAATTTAGAAAAGCAATTAGTAGAATCTGAGAAATAGGTAGAAAAATTGTGACGTCAGATCAGGATCATCTCATCACGAAAAAAATTGTTTGAACAAGGGAATTCTCCAGATTTGTATAATTCTAATGATAATATGACCATAATTATAGAGCTAGTAAATACTATAGATAGTTATATAAATAATAGAGTAACTACTAGGGATATTCTTATAGATCAAATAAAAGTGTTACAAGGTAAATTCATTGAAAAGAGAATAATTTGTATTAGGATTTAGTCTAAGAGTAAAGAAGGCATTATAATGTAGAGACTGAGCGAGATCTTACTATTATGCGAAGAGATCTTGCTAAAAAAGTGATAAATAAGATTGTTAGTGATCTTTAGTAGTTGTAAATTAATGCCCAAAGTCAAGTAAATAGAATATTAGATAATATAATAGGAAAGTAAACATATATTGATGTATTACTATAGGAAAAATTTGCCTTATAACTACTATATTAGTGAAATATCTATCATCTACAGTGAAGTAGAAAGGATATAGGTTTATTAGAGTATAATCAGAATAGGCTCTATGAGTAATATGAAAAATAGAAAAATAAGACCTGTAATACTTAGCAGAATATTTAGTACAAACTTTAGCGTTACAGAATATAATTTACTAAATTAAATAAACATGACTTTATCTGCAGAATTTGTAATGTTTGAATTTCATGATGGTGAATAAGATCATGAAGACTTTGTAAACTAATTTGTGACATATATAAATTTAGTAAATATAAATAATAATAACAGGATTGTAAATATATTAGATCAGGCTATAAAAGGAGAAATATGACAATGGTATCAAAAAGAGTTTGATAATAAAAACTGGGAGTAACAAAATGTATTTGATAATTCAGGTATAGATGCTAATATTAGAACTATTCATGAAGTTAATGTAGGAGCTATAGCAGGGACAGTCATCTCTTTTTTAAATATTCCAGTAGGCTTTATAGGTGTAGATATTATTCCAGTATGAGATCTTTTAGAAGATTGGTCAACAGCAGAAGGGTGACTAACTAATATGATACCAGTTGCAGTAAATATTAAAGGTGATATTCCTGTTGTCAGCATTGAAAATTTGCCCTAGAAAAATGATTTACAAAGTTATTAGATTTAATTTTATGTAGATCATATTAAGGAAGATCTTAATCGATATATTACATTAATTTAAAAGATTTGCAAAATTCACCTGATTTGCCTGTTTCTTCTGTATTTTCTATACAGTCTGTTTAGCCTGTTTATTTTGTTTTGTCTGTAATTTCTTTAATATCTATAACTTATTTTATTTCTTTTTATTATTTTTATTAGTTATATTATTTTTATTATTTTATTATATTTAAGTATATTTTATTAGGATATATATCTATATTTAGTTAATTTATAGCATAGCAAGTAGTTAGCCGTAGCAAATTAATTTTGTATAAATAGAATAGCTTTTTGTTTAAGTTGTAAATTAACTCAGTTATAAGTTTATAAACTCTTTTGCGAGTTTCAAATTATAAATAAAGAAATCCATTTAAATCTACACAAACTATTTTTCCTTTCAACGTTGTCCCTTATCTAGGATTGTTGTAATACACTACACTAACTTATTATTGTCAATATTATTCATTTGAAATTTAATTTATGAAAAATTCAAATTTCTAACTTAATGAAAATTTCTAATTCAATATAATAAAAATTTCTTATTAAATTTTTTTGAGAAACGATCAAAATTTTGATCAGATTAAGATCGATATTAATTAGAGTTAAACAATGGAAAACAATGGAAATATCAGGAAAATATCAGGTTAAGTTAAGGATAAAATGGGATTTTAATCAGTAATTTTCCGATCATAAACCCTTTTAGTTTAAAAAATTGCTAATTACCCAAACAGGAACCTGTTCTTCTATTACATCTTTTTTTTTAATGATAATCTTTTTTTTAAATTTAAATATCGCAATAATTATTATTTTATTTTTTATATTCTTTTACTTTTTTTCGTTGGCTGCTTAATTTCGTTAAAAGTTGTCTTTTAAACGATATTTCATTATTTTTCATTTTTTTAAATAAATTCAAATAAATTATGAATTGTTTAAGTTGAGCACCTCAAGCAGTAATTCCAAAAAATAATAGGGAGGAGCAAGTAAATAGGAGAGTGATAAGAACTTCTAATCAAACTTTCAGGGTATATATTTTTTATTTTATTTTATTTATTATTTTTTTTTTATTTTTTAAAATGATCTATTTATGAGAAAATACATAGAGCTTTGTATTCTATATTTTCTCAATGTGGAGAATATATTGTGAAATTCAAATTATTTATAGTCAAGCATTATTATTCAAAAACATAATAGATTTTTTTTATTTCTTTTTTTATTATTTTTTTTTATTTTTTAAAATGATCTACAGTCAACGACCAAAATTATGCGAACATTTTGATTTGTCAAAATTAGGCATATCATCACGTGATTTCATAATAAAAATAATACATCATTTTTTACTTATAATTATAAACAATACCTCAAACATTTTCTCTTAAGTAAGTTCATGCCAAATATGAAAGTACTTACTCCTGAAACTCGTGGT
>CAJVPQ010002533.1:0-13529 GCA_910591825.1 Funneliformis caledonium
AAATGCAAGTCAGAGTGCTTTTAGATATAACAAGTGAAATCAATAGGTTACCTAATAATGAAGAAAATAATACAAATAAGATTGATAGTATTAATACAACAGAAATGACTTTAAATGTCAATGATACTTATAAAGATTGGAACGCGGTCAACATTGCTGTTAATATGTACATGAAGCAAAAAGGATTTGTTGCTATAAAATATCATAAAGATCTTGATACCATAGATAAAACTATTATTCGTCGTCATGTATATAACTGTTGGAAAGCTAGAACTAATAATCCAAGAAAGTAGAGGATATTAATTTACATCGTGATAGTGTTTCGACTAAAACAAACTGTCCATGATAAGTGGGCTTTTATTTTGGTAAAAACACTAATATCATACATCTCACCAAGTTTAATAATAATCATAATCATCGATGTGATCCAGTAACAATAGATTTAGCTTCTAAAAATTCACACCTTCCTAAAACGATTTTGGATAAGATTGAACATTATACCACTAATGGTCGTTTGGGTGCTAGGCAACAATATGACTTGATTATCAAAGAGTTTTCTGAATACCTTATTAAAAAAAAAACCTATATAATGCTATTCAAAAGTTTTGGGATGTTCGGATTCATGATGAATCTGATGCAACTATGATGTTCTCATATCTTATGAAGCTGCGCGATCAAGATCTTGATTATATTGTTATATCACGTTTAGAAGGATTATCCAATGAACTTACTGGACTTTTCTGGATGATCAGCCAACAGCGTAATGAACTTTGGCCTAAATTTCGTGATGTTATCATATATAATAATACAGCAAAGACAAATCATTATGAAATGGCGCTTAACTTGTTTGTTGGTATTGACAATAATTATAAGACAAGAGTCCTCACTCAAGCCTTAACAAAGTATGAAACACAGGCAGATTATAGTTGGATTTTACAATATACACTAGAAGTAACTGATAACCTTTCACTAATCATATTATTTACCGATAGTAATCCAGGAATGATAGCAGCTATTCAAGTTGTTTATCTGGAAACTCACTATTTGTTATGCATTTACTATATTGTCGAGAATATGAAAAAGAAAGCCAAATCCAAATTGCATGGTAAAATGGTCAAGAATTTTATTGAGGATTTTTACCATATTCAAAATAGTTATAATCAGCATTAGTTTGAAGCAAGATACAATGAAATGCTTACAAAATATGAGCAATGTCAGTCTTACCTTGAAAAAAAACTTTACCCTTGTCGTAAATCATGGGTGAGATATTCTATTGTGAAGGTTTTTACAGCAGGAGTAGAATCAACTCAACATGTTGAATCTCTAAATAGAGTTCTTAAAAAACATATGGATTGAGAAACTCTATTAAGGGAATTAGTAGAAGTAATAGAAAATGAGTTAGATAAAGAAACGCAATATAGTCGAATCAGAGATTATTATGGATCAAACCCATCAACTAGTCTTCTATCAACTTATAATACTATTTTCAAAGACATCGATTCTGTTTTAAAAGATTTTTTAGCACTCATTCCATTATCACTTCAGAGAGGCCAAATGAAACAAGCATTATTATATCAAGGAACTTTGATTTCTATTGAACAAATTAACAATCTGATGATGAATCCAATAGTATAGTAGAACATATATATGATAGACCACAAATTAGGTTACAAGAACTTTTGTTAAGCATCGATCACAAAGAAATTCAAGAAATATGGGAGGTCAATTATATTGTGGTATCTTCAAAATCAAAACCGCATTATGTAGTGATCCTTAAGGATATGACATTACTTTGTACATGTATGTATATTATTAACCAAAGGATGCCGTATCGACATCAGTATCGAATTCTTCTTCAGTCTAACAAAGCCATTTTTCATATGGCTTTATTCATACGCATTGATTTGAATCAGTGCTACCTGAAACAAATAATTATATTACGATCGTTCGAGAAACTAAAGCTTATATCACCAATCCATTACTATATATTAATCAAATGAGGACTACTAACATTTATACATCAGATGTTAGAGAAAATTTCAACAAAAAGCTCAAATTCGGTACTTTGATATCAGTAGCAAAGACTAGTGTTCAGATAGCTGTGGCAGAGGGTATTACATTGGAACTGACTGGACTTTTTACAGAATTTATTATTAAATATCGTCGAAATACAGGCTTAAATATAGAAGAGGTTCATTATGTATCACAGTTGAATAATGAAACTCAAGAATCTTCCTCTACTACCATAACAGATAATTATAATGTTCTCTAAATATCAAACCCAGAATATCATAAGCCAAAAAGACGTCTTCCAAAGTGTTATAAATCATCAACAGAAAAGAACAACATTCAATATATAACTTCATCTAAAACCTGTAGTTATTGTCTAGAAAAAGGGCATAATATTAGAGGATGCAAGCAATATAAAGCTGACTCAGTCGATAAAGAAAATAGTAACTGAATACTTAGCTGACGTGATAGATCTAGTAGGTTTTGAGTTAGCAGGTTTTTAGTTTAGCAGATGCAAAATATTAGTTAGTTTAAAGTTAGCGAGATTTAGAACGGATATAAATATTCGAGTTTTACGTAAATACAAAATAAATGTAATTGAAAATTTTAAAATTCATTGATTTATTATTGGATACAAATACTAATTTACTATTAGCTAATTATGATCACGTGATACCAGTGATCATCACCAGCAGTGATAAATAGCAAACTCCTATATTTTATTATAGTA
This sequence comes from Funneliformis caledonium, assembly GCA_910591825.1. Taxonomy (NCBI): domain Eukaryota; kingdom Fungi; phylum Glomeromycota; class Glomeromycetes; order Glomerales; family Glomeraceae; genus Funneliformis; species Funneliformis caledonium. The sequence goes on from CAJVPQ010002533.1 coordinate 2,741, forward strand.
GATTTATTATTAGATTCATTATCTTCTTCTTTCTATATAAATTTAAATTTTAATAAATATTTTAAGAAATAATTTTTAAATTTATAAAATATTTATTATACTTACTTGATTAAGATTATATGAAATATTATTTTATTCAATACTAATATTATTTAATAATTGCTCTTCATTAATATAATTTTTATCTTCAAATAAATATTCTATCCATATTTTATCATTATAAGGATATATTTCAAATATTATTTTATGGTATTTTATTAATAACTAAACATATAGTATTATTTATAATAAAAATAATATAATTCAAATATATAGTTTAATTTGTTGGATGATTTTATTCCATATTTCAATTTTTTTCTTTAAAATAGAATTTTCAATAAAACTTTGTAATTGTAGATGTTTAGGCTTACTATTTATTATCTTTAAACCAGACCATAATTTAATTAAATTACTAATAATATTAGTAGTAAACTTTTTGTCATTATCATTTTATAAAATAACTGAAAGATCAAATTGACAAAAAATTTTATATAATATTCCTACAACAATTACAGATTCTTTAGAAGTTAATAGTTTTGTCTATGAATATCATAAAAAATAGTTTCTTACATATAAAATGTATTTAAAATCATTATCAGAATATTAATGTAAATCAATTAAATCTATCTAATAAAAATTATAAATTAAATTTAATAAATCAGCAAATAAATTAATATTATAATTCAAATATCTATAATCTTAAAAGTAAACTTTTTGCAACTATAAGTTTTATTAATAAAGTAGATTTAGACCTAGTTCTATATAAAATACATATTTCACAATGATTTACAAATTCCTTTACAATCTTCTTTTTTACTTCAAACTATTTGCTTCATAATTTGCTATATAAAATCTTTTAACCATAATGAAGATTTTAAACATGCTTTAAACTAATTGCTTTATATATTTCTTCTATAATTAATATTGGTAATACTTCAATTGGTTTACCTTCTTTAATTAAATCTCTTCTGTTCTGTTATTAAGATTTCTACATATAACATATTCTCTAATTTCTAACAAACTATACTTTTTTTTACATTTATACTGAAAATCTGTATTACATAATTTTGAATTACCATCTAAGAGAACTGCTTTTATATTATCATATAAACTTTTATTTATCAATTGCTTTTCATCAGTTTTTGATTTACTATTTTAAAGAAATTCATTAATAATTTTATTAAAAGTTTCTTTGCTTATAAAAGAAAATTTCCTTTCTATAATAATGAAATAAAAAGATAAATTTTACTTTAAATAAAAAGAAGACTTGAAGTGAAAATAAAGGTTAAAGAAAAAATTAAAATTTAGCGAAAGTATCATATTGTATTGTTAAACAAAAAAAGCTATAATTAATCATTAAAGTATATAGTTATTATAAATAAATCTGGACATTAATTTAAAATCCTCTATTTGAAATTTAAATTTAGATTGCTCAAAATTGAAATTTCAGTTCTGGGTAAAATGAATCTACCCTAATTTAAAGTTAGAATAGATTGTAACTTAGAATACAATATACTTATTATAAAATTGATTGTTGATTTAAACTTTAATATAAATATTTTATGAAATAGTAATGTGATCAGATAATGTTTGACTTGAATAAATTAGACTAGGACATTCTAAAACATTATCCAATAGTTTATATCTCATTATATTCAAATTAATTAGTAATCCATCAGATATATCTTACTCAAAAATTCTTTCTGTCTAAATATCTGATAATCTTATGTGATTAAAGATCAAATTTTAAAAAAGATTATTTTTTATGATTATGTGATTATCTTATTTTTTAAAAAATCATTTTGATTAAATTTAAAAGTAAGAAAAAACTCAATCAGAGTAATCTTAAGATATATTATAAATATTGTATTAATATATTAGGAGAGAATAAAAAAAAAAAATTATTTTTCAAATAAAACAGGTTGAATCATACAACATTTGAAAAAATATACTTATTTTTTCATAGCAAATATTTGAAATAAGAAATAAAACTTTCTTTGTCAAGAAGTAATGAAAAATAATTAGAAAATAAAAGATTATGTAAGTTTTTAAATTTTTAATACTTTTTTATATAGTGATATTTTTATTTTTTTCAAAATTAATACTAATTTTTTATAACTTTATAAATTAATGATACATCACTTTTTCTGATTCTTCTAGAGAAATTATTATTAGTTCTTCTTATAGATTGCTTAATAATTTTATTATTAGATCAATATTAAAAGAAGACAAAATGATTTTATACATTATTAATTCGGTTAATTATTTTTTGTAGATTAGTTTTGCACTGGATTAATAATCCTAAAGCAAGAAAATTTTTTGAGTTTTTTAATTCTTTTCTCAAACTTTTTAATCATAAGACTCTTGTTGAAATAATTTTAAATGAAACTATTTACAAAGAAGATAATATAATAGAAATTGTATTGAGAAAAAATCCAGTAGATGTTATACTTATATTTGATGATTAGACAAATGTAAAGAATAAACAATTATTAGATGTAGTTTTCATTAGGAAATTTCAAACAGGTATATAATGTGTTAATATATGCTATATATTGATTAACACCAAAAAGTGTTGATATACAAACCCTATATCAATTAACGCTGTTTAAAAGGGCATTGATTAATATATGTTAGATGTAAAACAACATATAGTAAAACAATGGTATCATACAATGGTGTTGAAAAATGAGTATAATAGTGTTGATTAATGCATTACTTGATGCAAAAATACAATAGCAATCACTGTAATTTATGGTAATTTTTATTATAAATTTTTATGCTAAAATGCATATGTATTTCAATACATCATAAAGTAAAATTGATTAATTTATAATTAAAGGCATAAAATACATTTAATCCATAAAATTCGCATCATTTTCTAGGCTTTAATAAAGATTGTATAATTCTTTATCAGTGAAAGTATATTCACTATGTTGCAGGCTATCCTGTACTTCTTTTTTCTTCTCGTACTGCTCATTCTCATTATCCTAATTAAAGGTAAAGTATTTAATAATATTATAAGAAATAAAGTTTATAAAGTAATAAATGTTTATAATGTTACTTGTTTATTACGTTCAATAATATCTTTCCACAACTCAATCACCTCGGTATCAATTTTCGTCGAGAGATATTTAACATCAAAAATTGTTTCAAGCACTGATTGAGTCCAAACAGCATTTTCTTACATTAGTTTCTTATTGGATATAAAAGCAGACTTGATAATCAATGCGACATATGTATTTGATAATAGGTCATCTGGATTACTTAAGTAATATAGATCATCATATACTGCTTTTACCTCTTTGCTTGTCTTCTAATCTTTTATTTACTCCTTAGACCAGTTATTTCCAAAGGGCATAATCCTGTTAAACCTGAAGACAAACTATATATTTTCTTTTACATGACGAATATAGTACCCCTTCTTGATATGATTCACCCTAAGCAACTAGCTTAGTTTATTCAAATAAATTATTAATTAATAAACAACATAAAATATAACAACTAAAAATATAAATTAAAATTGTAAATAAAAATACTAACAGTTGAATATAGCTTTTCATTCCATAAATTGTCATAGCTAATGTTGTTATCTTTCAGCTTTTGAAGTTGATTTGCGCAATATTCATCATTATCTAATTTTATTTTTAGGCATGCTTTGAGTTTATCATCTGTTAGTTGTTTGTATTCGTGAAATAACTTATAAGACAATTTTCAAATTGCTTTCTATAATATAAATTAAATTAATAATTAAATAAAGATAGAGTAAACAAAAGAAATATTAATAAAACATATGTATATTTACTTGATAAAACTCGCTTCTATTTTTCTTTCCTTTATCTTTATCACTATTTTTAATGATTCTAACCTTTGCATTGACTTGTTGCTTCTCAAATCTTAAAAAAATCTCATCAATTTTATTCTTTTGCTTAATAAGCATCACCTCCAAATCCTCTTGACTTTTTGAAATTTGGTTAAGCTTAATACTATTTTTTTAGTAGAAATGCAATACCTTATCCAAAGTACGCGAATTAATGGTAGTTAATTATAATAAATATATACATATTAATAAACATCATATAATAAATACGTTTATAGTATGTAATATAAACTCAAACCTTCAGCACTTTTTTTGCTCTGCGATAACAATAATGATAAAATATTAATTGATAGTATTTTCATTTGTAATGCTGAAGTGCTAACCAATGGCGTTTTCATTGGCTGATATAAAAATATAATAAATACATTAAATTCAATTTAATATAACGATAAGAGTATTAAATGAAATAATAAAACTTATCATTATTGATTTATAAGGTATTGATTTTTTGATAATATTGATGGTAATATTAGGTGTGATAGTAGTATTAGGCTTGATGTTAGGCTTCTTAGTAATAACAGTGAGTTTGGTAAATGTGGAGATGATGGTAGGTTTGGTAGGTATGAAAATGGTAGTAGGTTTGGTGGATATGAAAATGGTAGTAAGTTTAGTAGATGTAGAGATAATGGTAGGTTTAGTGAATATAAAAATAGTGGTAGGTTCATCAGCAACAAGAAATGTCAATTTATTATTAAAAAACAAATTGATATTTTTGATATAAGTCTTTTTTAATATTGGTAAAGTTACTTTCATGTTATCTTCAGATGCTTATTATTATTAGTATTGAATAAAATAAAGTAAAATTATCTTATACTATCTTCTAATATCTAGAAAATTATAGTATATAAATGTTAATAAAATTAAATAAATGTATATAACATAAATAACAAAAATAATACAAATACAATTACATCTTTATTCAAACATTTTGATTTTCTAACTGGTGGATATTTTAAAGAGGATGTATTGAGAGTAAAATTGTCTTGACTGTCGCTCATTTTTGGATTATTATTTAAAAATTTGATTTTTTTTTTAGTAAAAGGATAATGCATAGAATAAGTTATTCATTCTTGTTTTATGTATTTTTTATTAATTTTAAAATGTAATATATCATCATAAAATAACATCATTGATAAGCATATCAATTTTGTCTAAAAATACCATACCTCTGTATAACTTTTACTACATATTTGGAAAAAAAATTATTTACCTTGATCTATCCATTTCGTTTAACACTCAGAATCAATTAATATGGCATGATTTAACCTTAATCACAGGAAATATCATATTGGCTTATTATGATGCTGTACTAGTTAAATGTAATGCAAATAATAATACATTAATCCTATTCGTAGGATCGCTCAAAAAAAAAGTTTAAGTCTTTGATCATTGATAAACACTTGAATTTAATTATAAAAATTAGAAACTGTGTTAGTTATCATAAAATTAAAAATTGTATTAATAAACACAAAATTAAAAAATTGATATATTAATTTGTTTATATTTACTACTATAAAAATCATATTTTATATTATAATGCATTATAAACCAAATTGTATTTCTATAGTGCAGGACACTTAAAGACTGAAATCTTGTGATTTGTCTCATTTTCAAAATTCCTAAAAATCACGTGATTGGTATAATTATATCACATAATAAGTGAAATAGTAGTAAAATAAATTTAAATACTGTATTAATTGATTAAGTTTAATACATGATATATTAATAAATTTAATGCATAATTTATTGATAAATTTAATTGATTAAGTTTTTAAATTTAATGCATAATTGATAAATTTATTGATTTAATGCTACAAATTAAAAATTATTTTCCTATTTTATTACCCTTTCTCACAACTTTTTTTTTTATAAATATAGTTAAATCATCTTGTGAAATTCACCTATGTAATTTAAATTGTTTATATGTATACTTAGCTAACTTTCTCGTTAGTCCCTCACAATACAATTGTATGTATCTCCATGATTTTTGAGCATACTTTCTAATTGTAATAATATTCACTGAATCAAGCGCTTGTGAAACAGTTTCTTGTAAGCCACTCTATGTGTAATCACAGTGATCCCTTATATAATACTTGGCTGCACCCCAGTACATTTTGACGAAATTAAGTTCACAATGAAACTTCAGATAAAAAACACATAAATGGCCTGCATTCTTAATTACTTTTACAATAGCTAACTTTTGTGTTACAAAATCTAGTTGAGATGCCATAATCTTTCTTGCACAATAATTAACTCTCTGAGATTCTTTCTTTTTACACATTAAACACTCTAAACTTAGTCACTCCTTCCATAAACCTCTTTCTTGTAATATCCTTTTATCCCTTTTGGTTTTCCTCGCAAAGCAAGATCAGAATAATCTTCTGAAAATATCATTTGTTGAATTATCTCTTGTCTATCCTTATCAATAAAAGAGGTTGACCTCATGATCAGCTGTTTTCTCCCAGAATCCAAATTCATCCTTGCTGCAATAAGAGCATCTTTGACATATGCTGCATAGTTTGTACTATTGTCAAAGGCAAAAATGGCTGTTGCATTAAAAAATTTAGCCTCAAAAATAAGAATTGCTTTAGATTTAATCTGCTCTAACAAATGCTCAAAGGTCTAATAGCCTTTCTGATTCTTGTCAGGTAAAAGATAACAATGAGTTTCTGTAGGAATATTTGGGTTTCTTACTGCCTCTTCTTCACTAAGTTTCAATTGATCACAAGCCTCTGAAAGAAATTCGCTTACCATAATTGATTTTCCGTTTTTTTCTTTCGCAATGGCATTTCACTATTAGCTACCCAAATTTTTTTTTTTCATCATTTGTATAGAAGATACTTTCATCATGAGTAATGAGAATTAGCTCTTGTTCTCCTAATCTAAGTACCAGTGGAATTGCTTCCATTTCTTCTCCTTCATACCTTGCCATTTGTTGTTCTAATTCTTTCATTATTTTCAAAAATTCTTTCTGATATATAACAACATCTTCTCGCTCATATCCATCAAGATAAATATCCTTTCGATATCCTTTATATCAGTATCTTAAGATATGCAACTATCTTTCAGCAGTTCTCATACTGATTATTTTCTACGTTCCTGTATGTTCAGGCAAAATAATATCTTTAATATACTGCTTAAAATGAGCTACATCAATACCATTTGAACCTGATTCTTGTCGTAACTATTGTCACAAACTCAATGTAACATCTTTATCATCAACAAGTCGATGATATTTTTGATGTTTACCACGATATGAAACTGGAAATGATTGGTAATTCAAGTAAAATTTGACTAAAGAACAAATCCATTTAGCAGTGTATGACTTTAAGTTAATATAAACTATTTGCATTGCTTCTTCATTAGCTTTTATTTTTCACAGCTATTATTTAGCTGTGTGAGATATTCATAAATAGCACGCTATCTGTTATATTCAAAGACTGTAAGTATTTTTCTATTTTTAAGAAGGTTGTCTCGAAGTTGTGTAATCCTTTCACAAAGTATCAAATTCTCATTTGTTTTTGATAGAGACCCAGATAATGCCAACAATGGAAAAGAAGGTAATGATAATAGTGATTATGATGATGATAGTGATAAAAAAGGAGATGGAAAAGGAGATAAAGGTGAAGATGGATAAAGAGATAAAGTAGAATTGCCAACAAACTTACTGACATATTTATTTGAAGATACTGAAAATTTGGATGATACAAAAGAACCATCACCAGACTTATCGCTACTCTAAAAACTAATAATTTTAGGTGTTCCCTTAGAAGTATTGGCAAGCATACCAGAAATACTAAACTTACGATAATATGTAGTTTTTGATATTCCTTTTATTGTTTTTTCATTTTTTTCAGGTTTGTTCCATATGAGTCCTACTGCAGATGAACACATTTATAACTCTTCTTCCTTTTCAATTTCTTTGTCTTTCCTTTTAATAGATTCTGTATACTTTTTGCTAATCTCAGTTTTTTCTTTTTCAATAAGAGAATATTGTCTTCTCTTATTGTATTCTTAAAGTCAGGTAAAATTTTTTTTCTCTGTGGCATTTTTAGTAATGGATGAATAATTTTTCATCTCGAATATCTGTTAATATTGGTTTTATTAACCAATAGGATTTTACTTGTGATTTGATTGGCTAATTTCAAATCACGTGATTGTTCCACTGGGATACTGATCATATGAAAAGAAGGCATTTTTAAATTGATATAAGTCAGAAATGAGTAATTATTTTTTAAAAAAAAGAGGCTGGCAATTTATAATAAATTAATTTAGCTTCAAAATAGTGACTTTCTTTTTTTAATATTGTATCTGTATCATTTTTTATAACTTTTTAAAAATTGTTAAATTTATTGAAGTCTTTAAGTGTTCTACACTGTAATAATAAAAATATTTTTTAAATACAAATAGATATATAAGTATATTTTACTGCTAATTAATTTTGATGATGTTAAAATTAATTATGTCAATTTAACATTAATTATAAATTATTAATAAAATAATTATGTCTATTAAAATTATTAAAATACAATTCGTTTGTTAAAATATAATTTAATTAATAATTTATCAATTTACGCTAAAGTATATATATAAGTACTAATATAAAAAAAACATAATTGAATTAGTTTATATTCTTAAAAAACTTTATAAATTATACTTAAAATATGTTTAATAGTATGCTTAAAAATTTTTATAAATATGATTTTTAAGATATATAAACCTTGAAAAATAATTTATATAAATTTATATTTTATTTATATAATTGTAATTTTATAATATAATTTAATAAAAAATACTTTAAGAATTAAGTTTTTGATTTGATTCAATTTGACTTATTAGAATATATTTGAAATTCTTTTATTTATTAATAAAAAATCATATTTTATTAGCAAAATTTTGAATTTTTTTTAATAAAACTTTGTAAATTAAGTTTATTATCATAATTTTAATTATTAATAATTATAAAAATAATGCAATCATTATTTTAATGAATTCTATAATATAACTAAAAAACTATTGTTATAAGAAAATACTAAAAGATAGTTAAATTAAGTTAAAAGATTATTAACATAAAAAATATAAGAAGAAGTAAATAATAATATACTAATTAATAGGTAATAATAACTAGTAAATAAGTAAAAAACGTATATAAAATATAATTTAAATATAATGAGTTAATTTAAACCATTTATAGTTTATATAAATTATAAATATTTAAATTTAAATATTATATAAAGTTATTTAATTGATTAAACTTTTAGTATCAATAAAATATAAAATCTACTTAGTATCAAAATTTAAAATAAAAAAATATATATATATATATATATTCTTTTTTTTATTTTAAAAAAAAAAAATTTTAAATTATTCAGACTTCAAAGTTAAACTGAGCATCATATAATTTTATTGCAGATCAATCCTTGTAATATTTCTACGTATTATGAAATATTAAAATAATGTTCGTAATATTTTTATAATAATTTGGATGATACATGTATCAATTAAAGAATTCAGTAAGTTTATTAATTATAGATACTTTTGGTTACATATGTCACTGCATGAATTTCGAAACCTTTTCGAATCCACCACACGGGTGTTCCTTTTTCGAGAAATTTATTGAAATTCTTTAAAAGTAATGTTTAATTAAAAAAAAATCTAAGGTATTTAAAAGTATTAATTCAGAAACTGAACAAGTTCTTTCTTTCTTTTTTTCTTTTCTTTTCTTTTCTATGGGCAATAAATGGCCAGACTGACTTATTTATTTTTTTAAAAAAAATGGTTATATCCGATAGAGCATGTGATTACTGTTTCGCTTATTGTGTGATATTATTGATTTCATTCCAGGTAAATTTTTTATTTAAAAAAAGGATGAAATGAATGAAGTCACGTCATTTACCATTTTCTAAATAGCTTTGGTATGGGACTCCGCATGTTTCATTTTCTGAGGATTTGGAAGAAATGTCAAAGGTAATTATACTATATTATTTTTTTTTTATTAAAAAAAAAAATAATATAAATAAAAATAAAATTTATTCTTTAAAATAATTAGTCTTATCTGTACGTTGGTTCTTCTTCTATTCCCGCTGGGTGGACTATATATACATATGTGTAGTGAAGAATGAACGAATCATATGTGTAAGCAAGCAAATCCTTTGTTGTTGTTTTTTTTTTTGTTAGTTATCGTATCTTATATAATTATACATTTTCTTCTTACTTAGCATATGATGTTGCAGTAATTGACAGTTCAAAAGTAAGGACACGTACAATTTTTGGAAATGCTTCAAGAATGTCAATTCCAATTATAAATAAATTACCTTCCGGTGGAATTCTATCCTATGTTCTGTCAAAATCACAAATGGAAAATCTTGCCAATAATTCTCAGATTGATCAGATTTATGTTGAACCTTTAATGCATTGTCTTGAACCTGTAAGGTCTTGCTCAAGGACTAATAAACTTGTTCAAGATGATATTCAATGTTTGACCATAGCTAATCCAAACAATTTTGAGGTTAACGTTGAGTTTACTGTGAAATTTTATGTTACAAACGTAAATGAGGATGAATTGGATGAAAATTTGCAGCAACTTGATAGTAATGATGACGGTTTTACAAATGATAAAAATACAAAATTGTTGACAGATACGGAAAAAAACATTGGACAGGATCAGCAAGAGTCAAAAATTAATACAAAATCAAAATTACTTGTTGATACCGTTAAATCAGTTTTTTTGGTGGTGTTAAGTTCGGGTATCAATCACGTGAATATGCGAACGCGATTAAAGATCTACATAATCCAGTGTTGGCACATGACCTTGTCATTTAGCTTAAAATATGACCTTTTGTCATTTGGTCATATGACCGATGGTCATTT
>CAJVPQ010002534.1:0-13526 GCA_910591825.1 Funneliformis caledonium
TGAAAAATCATTGAGTTAATTCTTTAGTTTTTACCATTTTTTTTAGATTTTCGGAGAAGAAAAATTTATTAAAAAAATAATAAATTGTTATTCTTTTTATTTTTATAATATAAATAAACATTTAAGTATCATGTAAACGCAATTTATTATTGTGGTCATATGACTTTACTAGCATTAATTCACATTATGGAAGGTGTGCAGATACTTTTGTCCACCCTCTGTATATGCTCACTTATTTAGTTATATATAAAATTCAAAAAAATGGTTATTAACCAATAACTAAATAAAAATAAAATAAAATAAAAATAAAAATAAAAAGAATGAACTTATCATCTTAGATTTAATTAAAGAGCTTAAAAATATAAAAATAAAGAAAATAGTTGTTAATCAATCATTAAGTAAAAGAATAAAGAAAGTAAAGAAGAAAAGAAATAAACTCATTATTTTAGATCTAACTAAGTGCTGAAGAACTAAAAAAAAAAGAAAAAATTGATTATTAATTAACAACTAAATAAAAGAATAAATAAAGCAAAAAAGAAAAAAAGTGAATTTATCATTATAGATTTAGCTAAAATTCTAAAGAACTAAATAAAAAAAATTAGTTATTAAACAACTAATGATAAAATAATAAAAATAAAGATAATAAAATAAAGTATTATCTATAATATAACAAATTTAAAAATAAATAAATTAATATTAGTTCAAATATTTTAATACATAAATTATTAAAAATATTTATAATTTAACTATTAAAAACTTAGCAAAATTTTCACTTGTAATACATATTAAATAATTGTAAACTAATTTTTTTATTACTTGTTATATAAATCTAAACTGTCATTTTATCTTGTTTGATTATAATAAAATTTTCTGCAATATCAAATCATATAAATATTTTATCAATATTAAAAATATTACTTAATTTATAAAATTTTTCAATCTTAAAAATGAATAATAAATTGTTTAAACCTTTTTAATAAATTTTCAATCTATATAGAAAGTTTTTATAAATTCTAAATCCTTACTTTCTTTATTCAATAATATAACTTTATTTAACCTTAATATTAAGATGCTAGATGAAATTTAGAGATTTTGCAAGTTGTTTAAATGTTAAAAGATAAAATCTAGTAAAATTATATTAAAACTCTTTTAAAAATCTGCAAAATTCAAAAAAGGTAAAACTATATTAAAGTTTATAAAAATGTGAAATTATAATAAAAAATTAGCAAAACTGAAATTTAGATGTCTTATTAAATTCAAAATAAATTTAGACAAGTAATCTTTATTTAAAATAGAAAGCTTTTTAATTAAAACTAATTTATTTTGTGTTTAGTTCATTTAAATTATCTAAGCTAAATTTATCTTTATAGTAATAAAAAAAAGTATTATATTAACTTAAAAATCTTTTTTTTTTCCTTTTTAAAAAAAATAAAAATCCAAAATTTTTTTTAACATTTTTTTTAAAATAAAATTTATGAATCTTAATAAAATAAACTATAAATTCTTTATTTTTAAAATAATGAAATATAAGTTTTTTTTTTAAAAACTATTTATTAAAAAAAATCTAAATTTTTCTTTTTTTTCTTTAAAAAATAATTTTTTTTTTTAAATTAAATTTTTAAAAAAAAAAATTATACCAAATGTCTTCTAAATTTTAATTAATAATTATATGAAAAAATAAATAATTAAAATTATAAGTAATTAAAAAAAATATATTATTATCAAATAATAAATTATCTGATAGCTTAAAGAAAGATTTATTTAAAATAATAATAATTTAAAAAAACTTTAGATAAAATAATATTATTTGCATTTAATATTATTAATATGTAATTCTATTGAATTATGACAATTAAATAAAATATTCATATAGTATATCTTTTATAGTTTACATAGTAATTCACTAGTTGTTAAATTAAATTAATAGTTTTATTATATATTACAAAATACATTTTCATTTCAGTAAGTTAGATTAATATTTTTTTATATATTGCAAATTATATTTACATTTTAATAAGTTAAATTAATATTCTTTTATATACTATAAAGTATATTTATATTTTGGTAAATTTAAATTAAACATTGATCATTACTCAAAAAATTTACACAAGATTATGAATTAACTCAAATAGTTTATTAATAAAATAAAGAAAATAAAATAAAGTAATAAAAATAAAGAAATAAGAAAAAAAAATTAAAAGAACATATAGTTAACTAAATGTTATATATATTCTGAAAATGAACTGATTAAATTATATTTAACAATTAATAGCTATTTTTCTATAATGATTTAGTTCTCTATATATACTTTTAATATTATATTAATAATATAATAAATAAATCAAATAAATTAAATATGTCAAAATCAGATATTTCTATTATATCAATTATATCAATTATATCAGTTATGCTAAGAATATTAGAAATATCAGATATATTAAATATATTAAATTTATAGATTATTTATATTATATTGATTGATTATAATATATAATTATTATTCTGTACTAATTTTATAATATTAATAAAACTTATTTTAAATGAAGATAATAAAAAACATATTTTAATAATTCATAATAAATCAGTATTTTATGTAAAAATTTTTTAAAAACTTATTAGATATTAACCTTTTTGTAAAATATTATTACGGTTAGTTCTTTAGTATGCTTATGAATAATAAGTAAGACAATATTTATGGGTGGTAAGTAGAAGGTTTATTTTATATTTAGATTTAGAAGAGTGTTAGTAAATTAACAGTTTATTTAATAACTATAACAATGGAGTACTGCCTCAGTCAGCGCTTTGTATTATACATTTATATTAAGGAAATTAAGCTAAACTATTTAATAAAAATATCTATCTGATATATTACTAAGCTAAAAGAAATTGTCCTTTATTTTATAAACTGAAATATATAAAGTTATCAAAGATATAAAAGAAATAAATATAATATATGAAATAAATATAATAAAATAAATATATAAGATAAATAAAATAAAATAAATAAAAAAAATATATTGTATAAAAGAAATGTATGTTATAGATGATATAGATAATATAAAAGACATATATTATTTCTTAGGAATTAACATCATCTTTTAGATCATTATCATCCATGTCTTCTTTTGTGTAATAATATATTAGAAAGTTTGAAAAAAATTAATTAATTCTAATATATATTTATTTAACACTAATTTATTAATCAATACATTATATAGTATTAAATTATATTATATATTTGAGTTTATCATATTGTCATTAATTTATAGTATTATAATAATTTTATAAGAAGTTTATTAACATTATTATTAATATATACAGTCAATTCTCTTTAAATGTATTCTCTCAGGATTATAGTAAAAATTTTAAAAAATATGCATTTAAGGAGGGTGTGCATTTAAAAAGAAAATTTCTATATAAATTCTATATGCTTGAAACTGAACAAGAGTATGCATTTAGAAAGAAAATATATAGTGTATATATTTAGAGAATATGCACTTAGAGAGGGTTGATTGTACATTATTTAAGAATCCCCTACTTCCAAATCTCATGCTGAAAATACTAAAGTATTGAGCAATATAATTAGCCATGATCAAAGGGATTTTTTGAACCAGATGCTTCGCATGATTACAAATCAAATGTATCAAATAGCCTTAAAATCTATAATATCATCAGTAGTTCCATTGTCCTAAAGAGATTCTTATAGAAATTTCAAAATTTATTAATACAATATACCTCAAATTAAAAGACCATTGCTTGAATACTATTATGCCAGATAACACAGTTAAAAAAAGAGAATTAGCATAGGAGAATATTACAAAAAAAGTACAAGAGGTCTTACTTCTACTATTACAAGCAGTAAATACTGAGCAGAAGCCTCTTTTACAAGTTCCGTTTTCTTCTCAGACCATTTAGGAAGAACAAATCCTTAAGAGATCGCATTAAGCTGAAAAAATGACAAATAATATTATGAAATAGAAAGGCATATACGTAATGCCATTTGGTTGAAAAAAAAAATAGTCAAATATATTGGTCTAAGCCTTTAAAAATAAATTTTTTACAAATAAAGGATGCTGACGATGTTATGACTATTTATTGTAAAATAGGAGGTTTAGTAATACCATACATATGCAATGATTGATACAGGTTCAGATTCTTCCATATTTTCAGATAATATTGCTGAACTTGTTAAAGAGCTTTTAGGTATTAAAATTAATAGGAAAAAATTCATAGGTTTAATGGAGTTGCAAATCAATCAATATCTATCAGTACTATGGATAATATTCCTATAACAATTAGTTCTGAAGAAAATACAGCTACTATCATGGATGAATTTTTTGTTATACCTGCAGAAAAGGATCATAATGGAAATGCTAAATCTTTAGTAATTTTCAGTACTCAATGGCAATATTAGGCTAGATGGGAGCCTTTAATAAAAGGAGAATTTAAGGCTACATGTAATAGAAAGACTATTACTATTCTCCTATCAGTTTACAAATCTCAGCGTAATGTCTATACTATAAGAAAGAAGGAACCTATAAAAAATAATAGTTGATTGAATATGCTAATATTGTGAAAAGGTATTCCCATATCCAGCCAATTTTTGGCAACATTTTTTATGAAAAAATTCATGCGCAATTAAAAATCTCATGCTAAGCCATGAAAAATTTGACAAATCCATATGCAATTGAAAAATTCTATGCTAAGCTTATGAAAAGTTTGACAAATCCATGTTTAGAAAAAATATGGTATCTATTCGATTAAGCCTTGCTTAGATACGTATTTAGAATATATATTTTTTTCAGATACTTATATCATTCTTTACTTTTTTCCGCTTTTCAGTTCATAATTCAGTATTGTAGTAGGAAAATATGAACTTAGTTCTATTGTTGTATCTCTTTCAACATGAGGGTTATAAGAAATAATTCTTATCATTGAGAGTAATAATCTTTAAGTCTTTAGCAAAGATAACATCCTTCAAATCTTTACATATAGACTCAGCAGTCTTCTTTATATCCCATTTTTTATTCTTAAACTAGAAAATAGTAGAGAATAACTTGCTGATCTTCTTATTTTTTACAGCATTAGCTTTATTCAAAGCAGAGATATGAGATTTATATTGCTTCTCTAGTTCAGCTGAGCGTGAATTATGCTGAGATTCCAATTGATGTTTAAATGAATATGTCTTTTGTTTCATATTTACCATGCAATTATTATATTCACTCTCTAGACGAGACTTAAGAGCATCATATTCATCTTTTAGACATTTGCATTCCTCAGCAACCTGAGCTTCAATAGTTTTTTTAATATTATTCTTCCGTTATTGTACACAAAGCTTACGTTTCTCTAACTGTTTTTCAAATCCATCTAACTAGGATAATGTACTAGAACTATCAGAAGAGGTATTTGCTTCAATCTTAATCTTCTAACGATTTTTTTTGTTATGATATCTATTAACCTCCCTAATAAGCAACTCCTTAATGTCTGAATGAATACTCCTAACTTGCTTCTCAGATAATAGTCTATTTTTGCAGTTTGTAAAGTATAACCATACATCCTTTTTCGATTGGGAGTAATTGGTCAAGCAAATTCTTATAGTGTTCATTGAAATTTGGTCTTTTTTCTTTGATTATTTCTCAGAAAAAATTTATATCTGGAAAAAGAAATACTATCATCCAGAATATCTTTGGTATCAGAGGCAAGAAAATTCTCAGAAAAAAAATATTTCAAGAAGTTCAGAAATTCTATATTTTCTTAAAAGTTTAGGTATTCCATTTGTTTCCTATAAAACTTTTCATCTAAAAATTAGCTAAAAAATTTGCCGAACCCTAGATTCTGAAAAAATATACCAAGAAAATATTGAAGAAAAATTTATACAATACCTATTCTATATCAGTTCTATGATATAACCCTGGTACTATCATAGTGCTAAGTAATTTTTAGATCATAGGATGATCAGCTAATTTTATTCTGATATTTTTATAATAGCAAGGGCTTTTTCTATCCCTGCATAATTTTTTGATTCAGTATGGCAGGATCACTTGATACTGAGCCTTGAAGGAGCGGTATCATATGACATATATAACAGTATATGTATAGAGAATCACTTGATACTGAGCCCAAAAGGAGCAATATCCTAGTAAGAATAAGAATAAAAAAAAATAAACTGAATATTTATCGCTTCAGAAAAAAAAAATCTAATAATACTCTATCATTTAAGACATTTCTCAAGATATTTCACTAGTTCAGCTTAATGGGATAGGTTGGCTATGTGATCAGTATATTCATTCTAATACTTTTCTGAAAGTTTTGCAGTTATAGCTCTTTTTTCGACCACTTCATGAGAGATATCATCTTTAACCATATTCTTATAAATTATATTGCGCTAATGCTTATATGGTAAAGTAGTTATTCCATCTGATAATATCCAGCACTTGGTATCTATAAGGTAGAGAGCCTTTTTTTCAGATTCGACCAGAGATAATACATAATCTTTTGATCAGATATTTACATTTTTAGCATAGAATATTTCTTTATCAAAGAGACAGTCTAGGTAGACTTGGGTCATGGAATCGAATATTTTGGCTTCATTTACAGGGTCATCAAGTAATGTTTCGCCTAAAAATGGGAAATATGTATCAGTTGCTATCTTGCATATACCTTTTTTGCTAACCCCCTTATGCTTAGAGTTTATGGTCTTGCCATCAGGCTCACGTTCTGCCAAGATATAATGATATAATTTTACCTGGATATACGTGAATAATGAAATTGTATTATCTGGAGTCTCATTCTTATATTTGCTAACAGTTTGATCTCCATTAAGATTAAAGAGGTCTGGTCACTCATCTATATCTTTATAAACATCTTCAGTCTCAATATGATATATAAATAAATCTGTATCTATATAGCCAAGCTTTGCTTTATCACTATCTTTCTTTTACATATCTATACCAAAATTCGTATATGTGAAGTTTGCTAAGTCTTAAGACAGATGTTCTGACTATGATAGGCTTGTTAAGAATTATGCTGGTCCTTCCTATATATGCTCCTATTAGCGTATTACCAAGTTATCTAGCATACTTAAATGAGGGTTTGCGGACTTTTTAAGAAAGCTTTTTCATCTCGCTCATTATTATTCTTCTTAATCTTGATATCCTAGTACTTGCGAACATTCTCTATAGTCTTGCCATATACTGATACATTCATAAGTTTGAAAAAGTCACTCAGGAATGTATTTTCAGCTTTTTTAGCCTCATTACATTTCTCAGTATTAAAAGTTATATATAGTTCAAGCCAGTTAGTCTAATTGAAGAAGAATATTTCTGAAACTTCATCTATAACTATATCTAGTTTTACATAATATTAGAGCTCTTGGTAATAGATGACATAGTTCTTTCATAATCCAAGATAGGGGACTAATTTTTCTATGACAGAGAAGCGTTCACCATTTAATTATTCTACAAGTTTAGCATTATATGAACATAACTAATTCTTTTCTACAGCAACATTCTCCACGGCTGGAGGTAAGTCTTTTAAATATTCATGAGTCTTTAGAGGGAAATGAGCATTAATATTTAAGAAATACCCTCGTTTAGTATCAGATCATATATTAAGAATCTTTTCAAGATATTTCTTCTGTATAGCTAAATTTTTTAGTAAATATTCTGACTAGCTTCCCATTAATAATTTCTGATAGGTAAATATTAGCTCATAAAATGTCTATAAAGATTTGTTGTGTCTAAATATGAAATTCAGGATGTGGGTTTGGATGGGTTATAGATTTCTTCCATCTTGGGATTATTAGCCTTAAAATATCATTGACAGGCTATAGATATACTACCTCACTTTGCTTTTTCTATAAAATCATGCATAGCCATATTTGTGAAAAATTCAATCTTAACTTCTGTTTTCTTAAGTTGTCTATCCCAAGATAGTGCTGAGGCAGAAATATAGTAGCTGAGATCAAGTTGAGATCAAGCTCATAATATTCCATAGACATTTTTCAAAACTCTGTCCAGATATCTGCTAGACTAAGTATGTCAATTTTAAGATAGAGATCATGGGACTCACCTAGATTTTTACAACTAAAAGTTTTCTATACTTTCTGGGTATAGTGGTAGTCTTCTTGCGAGATCTTCCCTTTTAGGATTGTAGTAAATTCATAAATTGGTGGGAGCTCAGTCTTCAAGAATCTATCCTGAGAATCAATATACTTATAACAATATATTCCCTTACGATATCCTAATGCTAATTGCTCCTCTGTATAACCTAATTTTTTGAAATATTAGCTTGTTATTAGATGGTTATCACCCAAATTTTTTGTAAGACTGGCTAAGCTACTATTCATGAATTGCTGGCTATCAATATACTTGAGCTAACTCACTTTTATAGATTTATATTGCTCAAATGTTTCAGCTATAACCCTGATATATTATGCATTAGCTGAACGTCTAATAGATTTACAGACCAAGTGAGAGTCATAGTTTCAGAAGTTATGAAAGACTACTGAATTGGGGTCTTTCAATCCTGTATCTGAAGTTTGAGATTGCAATCTCTATGGGCTGATCTACGATACTTTCCTATGATATGGCAGTGATTCCAGACTTTATTATTCTTAGACTCTAAGTTTTTGATTTCTTTGGTTATTTTTAGAAGCAATACAACCAAAAATTTATGTTCGTCTAAGTTGCCATCCTTAGCAGAATTTTTTAGCTTCTCATTTATAGCCTCTATCTTTTTCTCTAGACGAGTAACTGCCTCTCTATCAATAGTAAACTTACCTTTACAGATCCAACAAGTATCAGATTCAGCGAAATTTTTCTTATCTTTCTCAGTCACTTTCGTTCATATTTAACTGATAAAACATTATTTATTTCTACTAACTCTTGATTAATTCTTCAGACAAATTTCTGTTTAGTATTTTCTCCCCAGTATAAAAAAGGACCCTATAATTCTTCAGTATTGATCTAGTATTCTAGGTAGCAGAAAATATTAGCCTTCTGTTCAGCAAGTTTTCGCATACTTTCACCATATTTTTCATAATATTTCTTATTGTTAGCCTTGAAATTGGCTATAATAATACATGGAGCATTGATTATTCAGCCATAATTCTTGAACTCCTCAAAATTATTGACTTCTTTCACTGGCATTGTGACTCTTTAGAAAGCATTTTTATGTAATCCTAGATACTATTCTAAATAATGTTCTAGAGAAATTTTAGAAGGCCAGCTTTAGAAGCATCTATCACATAAATATTTCTTAGCTTTATAAGCGCTGTTCTTATATATTAATCTACTAGGATTCTTGATCTAGAGGAAGTGGTTCTTTTGCCTATACTTATCTTCTTCAGATTTAATAATTTTTGTGAGAGCTAACAAACGGATTTTATGTTATCTTTTAAAGTTCTTATTGGCTATTACTAGTTTGGAAGTAGCCAATTCTTCATTCCATTCCTAAACACTGATGGAGATATCTGAATTCATCTCCTTAATTTTATTAAATATACGTGAACAGATTGGTGTTAACATTGGAATACCATTTAGCTTGATAACATCTAAATAGGGTTTGAGCTTCTTTACTCAGAAAATTCTTTTAAGATGCTCAGTGTATCTATCCTAATCTGCAAAATAGCAACATAATGCATCTCAGATACATTCTTCAGATAATTTATTTGTTTTTAGATCAATTAATCCCTTATTATTAGGATTGATGGTAGACTTAGTATTAGCGAGCTTTTTAGATGTATGAATGTAAGACCTTCCTGTACCTCGATGGAGAGTATATGCTTTAATAGATATTTCAAGAATTCATTCAAGAACATAACCAGATCCCTTTGTTAACATTTCTTCAATCTGTTTATCTATTTCCCTAATAGTTTGAATTATATGCTCATCTATATCTTCTTCTGAAAGGATTGGACGCATTCCTCCTATATGGTGATTATCTACATATATTAAATAACTTGTACCATCTGGGTTTCTATTAATAATTGAATACAGGCATAATGCTACTATAGCTGATTTTATTTGGTCTTTTCTTTAAAGCTCTATTTGGAGAACTTCTATTATTTTTAAACGAATTAGTCCCATAAGTTGAGGCATGTATAGCATTTTTTTATATTCTTCTGGATTACCTATTAATTGAATAAAAATATATGCAGAATTATCTTTTAGATGTGGCACTTTTCCTACTCATTTACTCATTGAAAAGCGATTTCTATGTGGCCTTTCTAGATCTCTTCTAACTGGACATTCTTCAAAGTAGATATCCTTCACTTTAAAGATAGCGCTGCAACTAGTTGCAACTATGTAATACTTATTTGTTACTAGTTGTAACTAGTTGCAACTCAATTTTTATTAATGTTGCAACTAGTTGCAACTCTGTGATGCTTATTTATCACCGGTTGCAACTAGTTGCAACGCCATCTTTACTCTACTTGAATAAAAGCTTCAGAAGTTAAGACTATCTCTTTCTTTTGCCTTTCTCTATAAGCTTAGGTTGCTAGGCCTGGTCTGGCTTCAGAATCACCCTCTTGGTTTTCATCTTGTATTGTGGACTGTAATTCAAAAGCTTCATCATTTGCCTGTAATAGATTATGATGTAGAAGTTGACAATCTTTTAAGATTAGTGGTAAATTGCATTCTTCACCAGTTATCTTGATCTATCTTCAGCGTAATCTTATACTCTATATTCTTAAATGTTTTCCAGACTTTTTTGCATGCCTATCAATATATTCATCCACTTGATTATCTGGTTAGTCTATAATCTGTAGGGTAGGAGTCAGTGATCAGGATCTGATTTTTGTAGTACTTCTTTCCTTCAATCCCTTTCTCATATATGAGAGACTGGAACTGAACTTGAGATTGAAGTCTAAGTATAACCACTTGATCTTTGATCTATGTGATAAGCACTTTTCTTTCCTTTAACTAGAAGTTAGACTACACTGATTTTTATTACTTTGATAATGCTAATGGAGTTTAGCTAGTTTTATAAATTTATATCAACAGCAAACACATGTAGTATTTTTTTTATCTGATCTAGGTATGTTATCAATAAGTCTCACCTGTTATATATTATGTAAACTTTTACTTAATTTAAAATATTTAATAATATGACCTTTATTATTCAATTACTTTTTTTTGAATTTATGAGAAAAAAAGGATAAAGCCCAAATGTTCAATCAGTATACTTCTGAGATAATACTTAGAGGTGAGACTTAAATATATTCACTTTAGAGATAAGGCAGTATATGTATACTTTAAGGTAAGATTTAAAGGGCTGAGCTGTTAAGGCGCTTCGCAAGGCACATTGCATAAGACTTAGAGGTGAATATAACTTGTGTATATGTTCTGCTTCGCTTTGCAAACTTCGTGAACATTATATCCACCCTAGAGGTTAGACTTAGAAATGAAACTTAGAAGTGAGACTTATTTTTTTTTACCTAAAGGTTATACTTAAAGGTGAGACTTAGAGATAAAATTGTGTACATGCTCTGCTTTACTCCGCAGATTTTGTGAACATTATGTTTACCCTAGAGGTTAGACTTAGAGGTGAGACTTTATTATGTTCACTCTAGAGATGAGATTTATTATTCTATATTTATGTAAAGAAAATGCTTCTAGAATGGTTTTATGTATATCAAGAAAATAATAATATGTTAGAATTGACTCAATAATTCTTAAATTAATAATTTGGTATCTGAACTTACTAAATCTTACCTCTTTAAGATAAGACTTAGTGGTGATTTGTTTACAGAAATGAATCACTTTTAGAATTAATTCTAGGATAACATAAAAAATAGTATGCTAACTAAGCTTAATTAGTCGAATCTCAAGCACACTCAGATACTTCAGTCTTTGGTGCTTGAGGTTCTTTTCTGGGATAAGCGGAATAGTATACTTTTTTCATTATATTATTTAAGATTAAAAAGAGGTCAGCGCATTAACAAAGATAATATATATCTTGATCTTGAAAACTTAAAATTTTGGATAAGGAGATAGGTTAATAGGATTTAAGCCTATCTTGATTTTAAGCTTGAATTCTATATTAGATTTTGATATATTTCCTGGTCTTGTAATTTAATTCAGAGTTTAATAAAGATTTCAAAAATTTTGTATATCAGGAAAGTGGCCAGGAAGGCCACACACCTATGTATACATATTCAGAAATTTTGTTATAGTACCCCCTAAAGTTGTTTATATTTAGAATTAATTCTAGAATATTATAAAAATCTGTATGCATATTAAGCTTGCAAAAGTCATACTCTTGAATATTTTGTCACTTTATTCCTTAATATTTGAGGGTATTCCTAAAGGCAAGCAGTATAACATAATTTTTTTGATATATTATTTAGGATTAAAATCAGACTAGAAAGGTTATAAGAGATTGTTTTATTCTTAGTATCTAGTGAGATAATTTAATGCCAAATTTGATATCAAATATTTTGGATAGCAGAAAAAGCTCAAATTTTGGCTAAAGTTTTAAATTCTATAGTGGCTTCTTATAGCTAAAAGGCTTCAAAAATATGGCTAGAAACTTTTTTGACTATATTTTAGATTTTGACTCTAGAACTTACATTTTGCTATTACTATAGTGATTATAAAATTATCTTTTATTTAAATTTATTATAAGCTTAATTTTATTAAGATATTTTAGAATACTACTAAATAATATATTCAAAATAATTGTAATTATTCTTTTAAGAAATTAAGAAATAGTTTTTGAGACATTAAATTTAATTTTTTTTAAAATAATTAGAAGTTATAAAATTTATAAATGCATATAGAAAAGGATTAATAATTATAGTTGTATTATATATTGTAAAAATTATAAGTCATAATAGAAAAATTTTTGAGATATATTTTAAATAAAATTAAAAATAAAAAATATTAGATAGTCATAATAAATAATAAGAATCTTATAATTATTGTCTAATAAAATTTATTTTATATGATCATATTATAAACTAAAAAATTTAATTATTTGATTACAAAATAAAAATTAGTAGTTTTAAATTATTTATATCATATAAAGTATTAAGAATACTCAATAATATATAATAAAATTAATATTTTTATATTATATAAAAGTTTATTAGATTTTAATAAAATATAATAAATTTTTTATTAAAAGTAATTAATTATAATTTTTTAAAAATAAAATATTATTAAAATCTTAAAATATATTTATATATAAAGTTATATATTAAATAATTTTATATAAAAAAATTGAAAAATACATATAAAATTATTACCTATACTTTATAATTATAATTTTAAAAATATTTATTTTTATTTTAATATTTAGAAATTATAATTGATAAGTTTTCAAATAAAAAATTTAGAATAAATTTTAATATAATTATTAATTTAATATATAATATTATTTTTAATTAATTATAATATTATAATTTATAATAAAGTAATAGATTTAAAAATAAAAATTATTATAATATGGGACCTTTGCAATAGAAAAGGGGGAAACGGCTGGAAAAAATAAAAATTGAGTAAATGCTAAATCTGAACATA
>CAJVPQ010002535.1:0-13522 GCA_910591825.1 Funneliformis caledonium
GAAATGTTTAATAGTCAATTTCTATGAGAACTTTAGCCATAAATTCATTCCGTTGAAAATTAAAGAATATTTATAATCTATTATTTTTAATTTGCATACATCCCTTTTTTTTTTTTTTTTTTTTTTTTTTTTTTTTTTTTTAATTTAATCTTCGGATTTAATTTATTTAGGGGTGTCTCAAGCACCTATAGTATCGATCAGACGATCTTCGGGGGTCTGAAATTGAGATTCCAATTTCCAATTTCAGATATCCTTTTTGTTATTGAATTCCAATTTCAGTCATGATCTTACTTAAGATACGAGACAATCCGAAATTGAGGTATCTGAATTCAATTTCAGATGAGGCCATCTGAAATTGGAAATCTAAAATTGAACTTTAGATAAAATCTGAATTTTATACAAATTATGTATTTATGAATTAAATTAAAGTAATATGTACATGTACATAATAAAATTTTTATGATTTTTTTTACTAGACTACAACTCTATTATTAAAAAAAAAAAAGTGAATGTGTTTAATTTGATCTTATAATTGAATGATTATTTTTTTGCTTTTTAGGTTAGTTCACTTCGATCTAAAGATTAAAAAAAAAAATGAAAAAAAAAAGATGAAAACAAAATGAACAAGATCACTTATTTAACTGACGCGGTCGATAAACCTGCATGAAAATAAAATAGAAATAAAACAAAAATAAAAAAAGCTTTACTTACGTTATAATTTTAAAAATAGAAAGTAAAAAAAAAAAATGAAAAAAAAAGAAAAAGAAAAACCTACATTAAGCAGCAGCCCGAATGTGATCAAATCCTAAAAAAATATTTATAGATTAATGAACCTTTTGCAATAGAAAAGGCGGAGCGGCTGATAAAAATAAAACAATTGATCGACATACACTTTGCTAATTTTTTTGTTAAAAAAAGGAATGCCAAGATTATTTGAAGCTGAATTAGGCATCGGAAAACTAAAAATTTTGTCCGTGATCGTTACGATATACAATGATTAAAATTGATTAGAATCGAATATCCGAAAATTTTTGACAGAATTACATAACAGAACGTGTTTATTTAAAAGAAACTGATTATTTTTTTTTTTTTACAATTTTGTCCCTTTTTATAAAATGTGAATATCGTAGGATCTTCTGCCCCTCCTCGTGACCTTATGAAAAAATTTTTCTATATATATCGAATCAAAACTTCATCAAAACATACTTACTACTCCTATTAAAAAAAGTATATAAATATATTCGCCATGAAATTTTCCACGATCATTGCAATCGTCTTTAGCCTATTATCGATGGCGCTCATGCTCATTGAAGGTAAACTTGAATGATCATGACAAAATATTAAAATATTTTATTAACATCTGCTCTAATAACTATATATATTTTTTTGGATGAAATAAATTAGCTGATCATACCGTGTGGATACATAACAAGGTAACGGCAGGTACATGGACAAATGTTTCAGCCTCCGTAACTAATGGCGGCGACTCATTCAACGCCGGTGGTGATTGGGCGCACAATGGTTATTCTGTGTCTATCCCTGATTCAGTAAATTCATATTGGCTCCAATTCAGAGTTGCTGCATCTACTGAAGATAACAAATGGCGCGGCCCAATCCCTAATGATGGGGATAAATGTTGGCACTTTCATGGTACTATAGATAATTGGGAAATATTTGAATGTAAAACGGCAAAATGATTATTCATTATTATTATTATTATTATTATTATTATTTAATCATTTCTTATATTATATCCATTCATTTAATTCATTTTATAGTCATAACTTAATAACTTTCAAATTAGGCACCTCCATAAGGTTATAATTATGATAATTTGAAGAATCCCTTAAATTGATATAATTTATTACCTTATTTCCGCTATATTTTAAAACTTTATTTATTTTATCGATTTTCATAACTACTTTTAAATTGATAAATAAACAGTTATTGAATACTTTACAGCATTATTATGTAATATCAAAATATAAGATTATGCCCCCGAATTATCCTATATCGTAAATATCGAATTAATATACACATTATGCTCCGGTAATCCCGTCTTTAAAATCAATTATATGATTGAATTTTTCCCTAGATGATCGTAATTTTCTCCGGTATAGATTAAGTCCCTTATATTTCATCAAGTTATAATAATAACGAGTTATTTATATGATACAAATTGATTGAAATATTATTTTAATTTTTTTTTATTTTATGATCAAGTAGCGCGGTAGTTACCTGCATGCGCATAACCTTTTACCAAATGTTTTAAAAAAACCTTTGCAGTGTTCAGTTACCAAATTTAGAAATCCACTAAATATACCATATAAAAAATGAAATATTATAAGTATCAAATTGACAAATATTTCAAAATATACGATACGATAAATCAAAAAGATAATTTATATAAACAATTAAAATAAATTTATTTGATTAACGGAGCGGAGGAGGTGATTTAACCCTTGTAAAAATATAATTAATATGTGATATCAAATGAGGCACAAAACTGGTCAAATTGATTATTCTGGCGTACTGTAAACAACATGAAGTAATGAATAGAGGGAAACCTTTTATTGACTTTGTCACAATATCAAAAATCACATTCAACAAATAACGCACTTTTTTTGTCGGATAATAAATCTATAAATATTATCTTTGCCTATACTTCTACTTCATTAAAACACTCTTAATGATAGAAAACTGGGATGTGTTGGAACTGAAACAGGCTACGAAGCCAAGAAAACTCAAAGAATAACCATAGTTTGAAAGAGTATTGTAGAAATACGTATTATACAAATTTTCGATTTTTTTGAAAAAGAAATTATCAAATTGGCATTTATTCTTTTGGTCAAGGTTTCCGTTTGTAAATAGAATATTTTGTTTGCAATTCCAATATTTAATTCGCAATTATATAGATATTCGAAATCATCAAAAATCGAAAAAAAAATATTTTTCGAAACATTTATTTACATTACATTATTCTTCTTATCATCTTTTTTGTACTATTTAAGAATTATGTCCGATATAATATAATCGAAATCATGGTATTTTGAGGAATTTTAATTATTGATGCTGAAAAACGTGTATTTTGGAAGTAAATTTCTTTTTTTCAATTTTTTTTTTGACTCATTTTAGGTGACATTATGGGAAATTTTTCCCGACAAAGGCAAATACCGTAGTCATATTAATTTTGCCATTAATAAACTTTTTTCATAACCCAAAAGGGGCAATATCGCATAATCATACAACGTCCGCCACCACTGGTACAGAAATTTTCGGTCAATTGATTAATCTATTGTGAATTTTTTTATATTAATATTCAAATGCAAATTAGAATAATTTTTGTCCCAAAAACTTCCTCCTCGTAAACTTTTTCTCAACGGAGCCAAATATCATCACAACAAACTTCTTCCTTCCTGATGAGCCGAATATCATCGCAAACTTTTTTCTCAATCAACGTTATCAGGAGTTACTAATTGACGGGTGAAGTTTAGTTAGTTTAGTTTCTGACCTTGAACATTTGAAAGTACAAATTCTCCAGAAAGAAATTGTAGAATGTATAATATGGTTCTTTTTTTAATGTATGTAAGGTACGTATGTTATGGTTTTTCTATACTATACAAATATGAACCTTATTTGTAAGATTAAAGTTTGAATTAGGTTTTGTTAGGAAGTTACTTTACTTTCTTTTAATGGTTTTAAAGTGTCTAAACATTTTTAATTTAATTATTTTTATTTATTTTATAAATTACTTTTATAACAATGCGAAGGGAACGAACTAGCTTTATTTTTGCTAAAATCCTAGTTTTTTATTTCATCCAGCAAATTTTGATTGATATTTTAAAGGTGTTGCTAACTGGATTTCTCTAATTCTCGAATTAATAAGTTGATAGATCAAACGTATATCTATAATCAATGTTCGAAAACGGGAGACATCCACTTGTGATTTCTCATAATAGGACGCCTAAATATATATATCTGATTTCTTGTTTCTTTCATAATATATATAACCTTATGGACCAAACATTCCTTCAACTCTTGAACTTCTTGTAACTTCAGTAATATTCTTTGACAACCCAAGGTCATTTTTTCAAAGATTTTAAAAAATTAATTTTTATATGATTAACAATTTAATCGTTTACGAGTATGATAATAAATTATAAATAGTAATTACCAAATCTCCATGAATTATACCAAAATACATCAATGCAAAAGTTACATCCCAATGAATTATATCTCTAATTTCCTAAATAATCTCTTAAGATTCCCCATTGGTTAGGAATAATTAACTCTATTGGATTTGAAAAGATAAATTATTCGGAAATTTTACTTTGTACCATCCGTTATTCCAATAAAGTGATTGATATTTCGATGATAATGAACAATACGATAAGATAAATTTGATGTTTTATTGTCATATGCAATCCGGTTCAAATTGTACAATTAATTCACATGACAGAACAATACATTTATTGTAGTGATTCGATTCTATCAAATATCAAATCAATCAAAATAGAATTAAAATCGATTAATTGAAAGACGAACAAAAAAATTGAATCCATTCTTGAGTTTTATAGTAAGTACAGCTATAATAAAACTTTAAATATAATTACTTTAAGAAAAAAGTAATAACGGAATGACAAGAAAAAAATTTAGAAACCAAAAAAAAAAAGGTTATCCAACCAAATTTGAAGGATTATTTTATGCAATTGATCTTTAGGTTTACAGTAGATTAACATTAATTATAAAAATTGAAGTGATATAATTTTTTCAATGTATTCTACAATTTTTTGGTTATTTTCTTTTACTGCTGATAATAGTTTTGATAGTTATGATTATATAATTATTAGTACTACATATTATTGATACTATTATTAATACTGCTGTTAATTTTATGATTATTTGTTTTAAATTATTAATCATAAAACTAAAATTTTCAAATTCTTCAAACATCCAAATTGATAACTTAATCAATATTGATAAAAAAGATCTGCTTCACTTCTAACACAATTATTTATTAATGCAGATTTTAAAAATCTTTATCAAATAAATATTGTGTATCTTCTTATATAAATAGATTATTATATAATCTTTTTAATTATTTAATAAAATTATTAGATAAAATATTCTAAATATTAAAAATGTTAGTTATTAATTAAATTAATTTACTATTTAATATTAGAAAATCTCTAAGTTTACACGGGTGTATGTACACGGAACACGTGACATATATATTATTCACCAGTGTCACGCCCCTCCGCCTTTAGTTTTTACTATTTATTCCAGGAACTTAGTATTTTTTCAGTGAAAAATTCTTATTCGTCACTCATTATACGTCACTTGGTTATCACATAGGTAATTTCTTAATTTCTTTATGTTGGTAAAAGTAATGTTAATGCTGGCCGTATCACGTGATCTGTGTTCAATACATCCGTATACAAATAGAAGTTACCTTAATATTATATCATAAAAAATATTTTAAAAAATCCATTATTTTTTAAATAATAAGTCTTACTATAAATTATTTGAATTTCACATTATATTTTTTATACTGAAAAAATATAGAATGTAAAGCTTTATATATTTTCCTATAAATAAATTATTTTAAAAATAAAAAAAGAATAATAAATAAAATAAAATAATGTATATATTGTAAAAGTTTGATTAGAAGAGCCTATTACTTTCTTATTTATTAGCTTTTTCCTATTTTTTCAAAAATTACTACTTAAAGAACTTAACTTAAACAACTTATAATTTATTCAAATTTATTAAAAAAGAATAAAATATTATTTAAAGATAACTCTTAATAAAAATTAAATATCTAATAAAAAAAAGTAAATTAAAGAATATAAAATAAAAATAAAAATTTTTTGCAATATTTAAATTTAAAAAAAAAATTTAATAAAAGTTCAGTTCTTATTTGAATAATTAGCTATTTAAAAAAAAGTTAAGAATAATATAATCTAAAAGAGTTTAAAATATAATAATCAGAAAATTTACTAATTAAAATCCTATTTTTTCTTAATTTAATCTAATATTTTTCTAATATTTCCATTATTTTTATTATTTAACTTTAATTAATATTAATCTTAATCTGATCAAAATTTTGATTATTTTTTAATTAAAATAAATAATTTTATAATTAATTAACAATAAATTCAATTTGAAATAAAATTTGTTATTTTTTTATAAAAATATAATTTGAATAAATATTTTATAATATATTTAAAATTTATTATAATCTAAAAAAATTTAATAAGTAAATTTTAAACCAATTCAATATTAGTAATAATTTAAATATGATTTACTACATTAAATTAGAAATTTATATTGCAAAATAAATAAATATTAACATATTCACATTAAATTAAAAATTTGAATTTATTTTTGTAAATTAAATTTTAAATGAATAATTTTAATAATAAATAGTAACTTTTAAGACTTATATAATTATAATTCAAGTATATAAAAAAGATTTGATTTTTAATTTTCTTGTTTTAATAAATTTATTTTTATTTCAATAATATATCTAAAGTTTTGAATAAGTTAAGTTAAATAAAATTTAAAGATCAATCCTATTTGACACTTTTTTTTAAGTTAAGTCAAGTCAAGTTCATTTTATAAAATCTTTCAATTTGATTTGATTCAAGTTATATAAATTTTAAACTTGACTTAATTTGACTTAATTTGATTTTAATCTAACTCGATTTTGACTTAAATTTATTCAAATTAAATCAAGTTCAAATCAAGGTATGGGTTAATTTTAAATTAATTTATAAATATTTAACTATAAAAAATTTATATTCACCTTTATTTGTAAAATGAATGATCCGCTTCTAAAAAAAGAAAGTAAATTAAATAAACCTTTAAAAATCCTCAAAAATTATTTCTAAAATTTATTTACATTAAAGGGCTATTTCTAAATTAATAAAAAAATAAAATAAAAAAATAAAAAATAAAAAATAATAAAAAAGAAGTAAAAAATAAAATAGTAAAAACAAAAAGATTAGGGGAGAGAGGATGAAGAAAAGGGAAAAGGAAAAATAAATAAATAAAAATTAACATTAAAAAATCTAAAAATTAAACAAATAATAATAATAAAAAAAAATTAATAAAAAATAAAAAGAACTGAAAAAGGAAAGGGAAAAAATGAAAAATAGAAAAATAAACAAAAAAGATAAAAAAATATTTAAAAAAGAAAAAAAAGATAAATGAAAGATTAATATATTAAAAAAATATTAAATAAAAAAAATTCAAAAAAAGAAAAATAAATTAAAAAAAGAAAAAAAATAATATTGAAAAAATATATATAAAAATATATAAAAAAATAAAGAACGTGATGCAATGAAGGAAGATAAGAAATGAAAAAGAAAAAGTAAAGAAAAAAATAAAGAAAAAGAAAATCAACAAAAAAAATAAAATAAAAATAAAAAAATAAATAAATTGAAAAACAAAAAAATAAAAATTAATTAAAAAAAAAAACAAAAAAAAAAGTAAAAATTGGAAGAAAAAAAGAAAAGAGAATAAAAAAAAAATAAAAAATAAAAAATAATATTTGAAAAAAAATTAATTTAAAAAATAAAAAGATCAAAAAGAAAAGAAAAAAATTTTAAAATTAAAAAATGATATCAAAAAAATTAATTAAAAATAAAATAAAAAAAATTTAAAATTATAAAATGAAATTAAAAAAATAAATAAATAAATAAATAAATAAAAAAATCAGAAGAAAGAAAAGAAGGGAAGGGAAAAAAATAAAAATAAATTAAGAATCAAAAAATAATTAAAAATAAAACTAATTCTATAGAAATTAGAACTTATATAATTTTATTTTATTGCTTAAATCAAATGATTTTTCATCATTCTTCTTGAATGATTTTTTATCATTTAAGTCAAATGATTTATCATTGTTCTTCTTGAATGATTTTTTTATCATCTAAGTCAAATAATTCGTCATCATTCTTTTTGAATAATTTTTTTATCATTTAAGTTAAATGATTTGTTATTATTCTTCTTAAATAATTTAAATTTTTTTATCATTCAAGTTAAACAATTGTTTTTCTTAAATGATTTTTTATTATTTAAGTTAAACAATTCATTATCATTCTTTTTGAATAATTTTTTTATCATTTAAGTCAAATAATTTATCATCATTTTTGAATAAATTTTTGTCATTTAAGTTAAATAATTCATTATCATTCTTTTTAAACGATTTATTTTATTATTTAAGTTAAATAATTCATCATTATTCTTCTTAATAATTTTTTTATTATTTAAGTCAAACAATTTCTTATCATTTTTTTTGAACAATTTTTTTATTATTCAAGTTGAATGAATTCTTATCATTCTTTTTAAATAATATATTTTATCATTCAAGTTAAATGATTTGTTATTATTCTTCTTGAATGATTTTTTTATTGTTCAAGTCAAACAATTTATCATTATTCTTTTTGAATAATTTCTTTTATCATTCAAGTCAAACGATTTCTCATCATTCTTTTTGAATAATTTTTTTATTATTCAAGTCAAATGATTTCTTATTATTCTTCTTGAACAATTATTTTTTATAGGATCACAGTTCTAGGACTACAGTTTTGAAACTTAGTCCTAGAATCCAGTCTTAGAACCCAAGTCCTATGGATTAGATCTTTTTTAGAATTAAGAGATTTAGGACTCAACTAGAATCAGACTGGATTTTAATGTTCTTAAAAATAATACTATTTCAAGCTACTCAAATCAATTTAAGTCAAGTTGAATTTAAATCGAGTCAAGTTAAATATTTAAATTACTTTAAATTTAACTTAACTTGTAAATCATCAAGTCAAAAATACTCAACTTAATTTAAACTTAACTCAGTTTATCTGACTCATAAGCTAATTCAACTCATCTAGTATTCTAAATATATCTTTATTAACTTTTGTTTTTGCTTTAAATAAATCTTTATCTCTGTTCATATTCATTCAACTTTTTCTTCTATTTTTACTTATTTAATAATCTTAAAAAATTGTTTATTATATATTAAATAATTAAAAATACTACTGATGCTTTATATAAAGTAAAAAGAAAAATTCTGTAAATATTTTAGTATAAAATTATTTATTACATTATATTAATTATTTTTAATTTATAAAATTACTTTAGGTATATTTTAATTCTTAAAGAAATTTTAAGAAAAAATTTTAAGCTGTTTGTTTTAATTTAAAATATTAATAAAAAATATGTGATTAATTATTCTAATATGTAATGCTAGAGAAAATTTTCTTCATTAGTTAGAATATGATATAAATAAAATGATAAAATAGTAATAATAAAAAAATGTATTATATAATATTTTTTTTTTATTGAAAACTTAAAATTATTAAGAAATGAAAAAAATAAAGGCAAATTTACTTGAAAGTATTATAAAATATTTAATACTTAATTTTGAAATAAATATAAAAAATTTGTATTTATATTTTAATAAAAATTTTAATATTTACAATATTTTTAATATTAAATATATATTTTTAGAATTTAAAGTCTAAAAGGATAAAATATTATTAAATCTAAATACTAATTCATTAAGTTAACAATTTTAATTACTAATAAGGAATTTAAGTTTATTAAATTATTAAAAAAATAAATATAAATTAAGAATCAGATTGTTATTATTAATGATTTATATTTTAAAGAAATTGAGAATAGTAAACTTATAAGTTTTTATATTATTAAAATTATACTTTATTGATAAATTATAAGAATAAAATTGACTTTTTATTAAGATGATGATATAAGATATATAAAATATAAAGTATAATAAAGAGATATTAAATATAATAATAATAATAAAATTAGAGTTCTGAATAAGTCAAGTTGAGTCAAGTCAAATTTATTTTATAAAATCTTTCAACTTAACTTGATTCAAGTTATATAAATTTTAAATTTAACCAATTTGACTCAACTTGATTTTAACTTGAATTTATTCAAGTCGAGTTAAGTTCAAATCAAGTTTTGAGTCAATTTTAAATTAATTTATAAACATTTATTATAAAAAAATTTATACTCACCCTTATTCATAAAAATAAAAGATCTGTTCCTAAAAAAAGAAAGTGAATTAAATAAAAAAAATAATAAAAAGTAAAAGTTAAATTAAAAAATGAAAATATAGGAGAAAAGAATTAAAAAAAAATTAAAAAATAAAAAAAAATAAATTAAAATAAATTAAAAAATGAAATTGAAAAAAAAATTAAAAATTAAATTAAAGAATGAAAAATCAAAAGGAAAACAAAATTAAAAAAACTAAAAAATAAAAATGAAAAGATTGAGAATGGAAAAAAAAGAAAAGAGAAAAATAAAAATAAATTAAAAAACAAAAAGATCAGAGAAAGGAGAAGGAAAAAAAAATAATTAAAAATTAAAAAGATAAAATTAAAAATCAAAATAAAAATAATAAATAAAAAAATAATAAGAAAAGATTGGAGGAAAAGGAAAGGAAAAAAAAATAAATAAAATTAAGAATCAATTTTAAGTCAACTCAAGTCAACTCAAGTTTAAATCGAGTTGAGTTAAATATTTAACTTAACTTAAATTTAATATGACTCACAAATCATTAAGTCAAAAAAACATAAATTCAACTTGATTTAAACTTGAATCAACTTATCTGATTCATAAGTTAACTTAACTTGTCTAGAATTCTAATTAAAATAATAAATATAATTATAAAATTAATAATAATCATAATTATAATGATTTCTATTTTCTTGCAGATCATAAATAATAAAATAAGTTTGTAATAATATATTTAAGTATAAATGAATTCTTAAGAAATATAATAATATTTTTATTATTAAAGTTTAATTATTATTTTTTTATTTTGCTAAATTTTTTTCTTCTTATAGAAAAAGGAAAAAAAAAAAACAAAAAATTCTATTAAAGAAATGGTAAATTCAAATTTTCTTTAAAAATTTTAACATTTTGATAAATTTATAACTTTATTTTCTTTTTAATAAAAGTAGTTAAACTAGTGATTCAAAATTGTAAATACAAATATTTTTTAAAGATTTGATTTTTTTGATAAATTTAATACTTACTAATAATTTTATTTTTTTGACAATATATTTAATAACTTTATATTTATTAATTAAATTTAAAAGTAATTATAAATTTATCTTTATTTAATATAAATTAGATCTTACTAATCAAAATAAACATATGAATTCAAAGTATTTATAGTTTTATTTTCAAAATATAAAAAGAATAAAAATTAATTTAAAAAAATATTTGTAAAAAGAATTTATTTGGATTTCACCACCAGTGAATTTTTAATTTTAATCATCATTGGTGAATTTAATAGTTTTAAATTTTAATTTCACCATCAGTGATTTTTATAATTTTAAATTTTAATTCATCTCTAGTGATTTTTTGATTTTGATTACCACTGGTGATTTTCAAATTTTTCGTTAACATGTATTTAATAATAATGTACCAGTTAATGTAGTATTATTTTACAAATTCTCTTGGCAAAAAAGTATTATATAATAGAAGTAGATTAGGAAACATTTATAAATTTTCTAGAAGATATCGATATCGTTATACTAGTAAAGTTTTTTAATAAATGTACTGAAAGTATTGAGTTAGAAAATACTATATCACCTAATAATTTTTTAAAGAACCTATCAAACTACTTACTATAGAACTACTTATAGAATTACAATTACCTTGTAATGATAACTTAAATACAACTAACTATTAATATAAGCATTGTGTAGGTGATAATTTTGATGACTAGTTATCTATTGATATATTTATGCATAAATATTATTAGAATAGAGGCTTTGGATATCAAAATTTTAAAATGATAAAGATCCAAATGACTATTTTATTATTAGATGCAAATCATTTCGTTATTCTTTAAGTGAAATTTATGAAACTCATAAAGTTATTAATCAAAATTTAAATCATCAATGGAATTCTAACAAATCTAACTATGCGTAACATTGTAACTTTATATTGCTAAAATCAGAATATCAAATAAGATGCATAACATTAGTAAACATACATAATCATGTGTTAGTAAATTCATTCCAAATAGTGTATCTTAATACTAGATACTGACAATTTAATAAAAATATGATACAAGATCTAAAGTTTTTTACAGATTGCAAAGTTACGCCTATCATACAGTTAGAAATTTTCAAGAAAATATATTCTCAACATATTGTTTATAGACAAGATGTCTATAATTCAATTTATAAGTTATATAAAAATTGTAAAAATAATGAGAAATTTGATTTAGGTCATTACTTAACGTTCCTTTTGAAAAAATTATGGAAGATTCACATTAGAAGGTATTTATTTGATATTCAGGCAGTGAGCATTATCTATCTAGTATATTTTGAATGTCTTTTTCTCAACAAAATTTATATCAACAATTCTATGATGTGATATTAAATGATAATATATGTAAAACAAATAAATATAATATGTATTTAAGCGTTTTTATAATTAAAGATAATTATGGAAATTTTGTAATATAGTAAATACTCTTGTAGAGGATGAGATGGCATCAATGTATTATGAAAGCAATAGATAATATTACATTAAAATCTTTCTGAACAGATGCTAAACCTGGCTTAATTAATACAGTTTTGCATGTTTTTCCAAATATATCACACTTTTACTGCCTTTTTCATATATGGTAAAATATTACAGTCAACTCTTATTATAATGAACTCTATGTCTTAGACCTCAATTTCACTATAAGGTTATAGTGAAGATTTTAAGAGATTTAATTGGCCAATTCGCTATAACAAGAGTATTTTTATTATATTTATTCAAAAAATTCATTATATCAAGAGTTTGCTATATTAAGAGTTGATTATATTAAACACTTTAAAACAAAGTTAGGCTCAAAATTTTATTCATTTAATATTTATTTTATTCATGTAGAAATACGTTAAGTACTGAATTATTTGAGAAAAAATAAAATCTATATTGAATATATTTTCAGAATGTCATTCTTACATAATAAGCATATTATATCTAAATCGTTCTAATTAGGCAAAATCTTATTTACTCTTTTAATTTAATACAGGCATCCAAAGCATATAATTTGTAAAATCATTTAACACTATCATTAAAAAATCTTTAAATAGAGTCAGCACTTTATATGATATTGAGAAAGTAATTAATAAAAGACATGAAAACGAATTTCAGTATTATAAATTGGTTGATATTAAAGCTCAGCAAATAACAGTTAGACTTCTCTATTTATCTTTACAATTCTTTTCTAATATTGATACAGTTTTTACTCAATTTTTAACAGTCCTTATTTTATCTTAGTAAAGATTTTAAATCTCTCAATCATTTACAGTCCCCGGTTAAAAGAATAGCGGTGGAAGACCGCATCTATTTTTGGCTGCAGTTTCACCACTTTCCAGATTTAGGCATTTGTTTATATGCCCAAAACGGATATTGGAACCTGAATTAAAAAGGTAAGTTAAAAAAATAAGGTTTGTTATTTGTTTTTATTTTGATTTCCTTTCCG